>QANZ01053773.1:6527-17035 GCA_003254925.1 Chamaecrista fasciculata | reverse complement strand
AGAAATATTTATCTTTTTTTTTAATAACATAGGATATATTTATATATACATTTTTTTTGCATTATATAAAGGCAATCATTGATGAGTAAAAACAATAAAATAGAGGAATGAAATGTATTTTTTCTATTTATTACGTAAATAATTATATGGATTGATAAATAACTAAACATATAACTCCAAATAAATAGTAACTAATACAGAGGATAAAAACGGACTTCTACATTTACGCAAAACAAAACATAATATATCGAAATTTAGCGTTCTCATCCTTCTAATTATGTTCTTGTCAATTCTGCACCTTCTCTAATCATTAATGGAACCCTCTTCCCCATCTTGTGTTCATCCTTCTAATTGTGTTCATGACTACCGCTTAAAAATCATTAAGTATATAGGAGTATATAGGTCAGGCAAAAAAAAAATATAGGAGTATATAGGTGCATTGTATTATATATATTCATAGGAAGTTAGCATGCGTGCAAGATTGCAAGAGAAACTGAAGTTCTCATATATATATTTTATTAGACACACATACTCTAATGAGAAAGCATTGTGTGTAGATTATAGCTCAAATGTAAGAGAAGAAATAAACATATCTGAATCTTGAATCAAAGATGCATATCTGAAATAGATGATGTGTTGCAAAATGTAGAAGAAATAAAACGAATAGAACGACATAATAAATTTATAGGAAACACGAACAACATAAATAAGATTAGAATACATAAAAGAGATANACAACATAAATAAGATTAGAATACATAAAAGAGATAAAACAAAAGAGAAACTGAAACAAAAAAAAGAAACTGAAATTGAGAAGCAATAAAAAATTAATTCAGAGATGGAGAAATTGATGGAAGAGAAAATCTTACCAGCTTCTCACCACAAGAAAAAATGAAGATGGAGATGGAGAAGACACAAAAAAAAATAAGGAAAAAGAAGTGTATGGTAATATTAGATAATAATTAAAAAATATACCGAATATATGTTTTCACTTTCTATTAAAGTGAGAGAGACTTACTTTAAATTTAAACTTCTGATGCCAATATGAAGAGGAGCTATTGAGGATGAACAATCTACAAATGTTAACAAATGAGAAAGTTAGAGGAAATAATTCGTAAAACTAACAGATGAAAAAAAAATGAAAGAAAATCATTCATAAAACTCACATGAAGACAAAAGATATTAAAAGATGAGAAAATTAGAGAAAGAAATTCGTTAAACTCATATGAAAACAGAGAATAACAGATGGGAAAATAAAAGTATCGGTGAATAAAGATGATTGCAAAATGATAAGAGGAGTATATATAGAAAAGATTCGTAATTCAATGAGATTTGTTAGTGTGAAATTTTGAAATTTCAAATTGATATGGGAGAGTCAAGAACGTGTTATAGGAGATATCAAAATGAGAGAATCAAGGATTGTTATCACAATTGCTAATTAATAGGCTCATTACTTATTTTTTAATTAAGTTTTTGTTTTTTAATTGAATTGATTAAGTTAATAATCTGTTTTAATTCCAATAAATCGGTTTTATTCTTCAGGTATTTGTAAAGAAAATCTTCATAATTCATATCATACAATAAATACGTTTTTTTTATAATTATAAAATATATATTGATTGACTTGTTAGCTCCGAAATTATAGGGATTGTGTGAAATTATTTTAATTAAATATTTTTTATTTTATAGTAGCTATTATAAATAGTTCCAAAAATTAGGGACATAGATAAATATCATAATTTGCATTATTTAAACTACATAAATTACCAAAATTAATTTACTTTTGATTTTTTAAATTGTTTTTGCTGACATGACAGCTTATGGGAACCCTAGAACTCAGTTTTATAGTTATATATAGATGGGACCAACTTGAGATTTTGGCCTATTATTTAATTTTGATTTTGGATTGTGATTGTGGGCCCTCAGCCATCTTAAATGCCATTTCTGAAGGGCATTTGTCGTTTCCCTCCAAATATCTCCTCTCACTATTATAATGAAATCTTATTGACGCTTTCAAAATATATAGGCAACTAGTTGACTGTGGATAATATTTATAACATTTTATTTTGTTTTTAAAAAATCCAATTAATTTTCTGAAGCTTATTTAACTCACGTGTCGTAAAGAAATTCATGCAGATTATCTGAAATTTTACATTTTTTTAATTTAAAATGTTTTGCAAAGTCTTTTTTATAATCACACGAGTTTCTGTTTTTTTCCTAGAAAGAGGGAAGGAATATTATTAATTAAACCATCCAAAGATACATAATGACATATGAGTTTAGAAATATTCAATAATTGAAAATATTTTTTTTTTTCAAAATTTTAATTCTCTACAATATTTTTGTAGAAATCAAACAACCAAATAAGGCTACTCTGCATTGGATGCTAATTGCTACATGGATGATGCATGGACTATTGGATTTTGTGAGCCTGTTCATGGGCCGTGAGATGGGTTGTGCACAGTTTTAGGCCCACTGTTATGGCCCATATTTAGTATTACTAATCCAATGCTACTTTTGGAGACCGTAATCAGAGGCACATGTTAAGTGAACTCGCCACATGTCAAGACCTCAACGATGAGCTAAAAATTGAATGGTTAAAAATTGCCCAAATACAGAGAACTCTAGAGGATCGAATTTCCTACTTTCTGAAATGACTTCACATGATCTAGTAATATGACATAGACTTTGTTATGGAAGAAGGTCAAAACTTATACTCAAAGATCAAAATTTTCAATTGCATTTTCTTTCATGTATAGATAAAAGTAATATTCACAAGAGAGGAAAAAAAATGTTGAACAAGATTGAGATTCCTGTGTGAATGGCATCACTGCATCCTGATCCAGCTTTAATCTCTTCTAGGGATGATCATGGGTAGGGTATGGGTAGGGTACCTTAATCCCCGTCCCCATACCCATCAGAGATTATCATCCCCATACCCTTACCCATACCCGTGCGGGTATAAATATCAAACCCCATACCCATACCCTATGGGTACCCCTATACCCATACCCGAACCCATACCCGAAAAAACCAAAAAAAAATACTATTTTTGTAACATTATTTTATATAATTGGAGGAAATGGCCAGCGAATTCCCTTATTTTTAGCATTGAAATAAAAAGTTAAAAAATACTTGTAATCAATTATATATAATCAATATAAAATATTATATATATATATAATTATATATACTGTAGCGGGTAGGGTACGGGGTGGGTACCCCAATCCCCGTACCCGTACCCATACCAGTGAGTTTGAATGGGTAAATCCCCATACCCGTACCCGTTTATTTTTACCCGAACCCAAACCCAAACCCATCGGGTAAAATTTGCGGGTACCCATCGGATATGGGTATTTTGATCATCCCTAATCTCTTCATAGTTCATCCACATATACTTCTCTCCTTTCATTCCAGTCCTTCATACAAGAGAAGAACCAAAGAACCATGTATGAGGCAAAGACTTACCATAAATCCATAATCTGTGTCAGCAGTCAGCACCCAAAACGGCATACTTTTGAGGATGTACATGTAGCCCTAAAACCTAAAGCCGTACAGGCAATCCAAAGTTGTGGAATGTCCTGATGCTTCCATCACTACTAGCTGCAACAATACACAGCCCCCAAGGATCCTTGGGACATAGCTTTTGTTGCTGCTGCTGCTCACAATTCTCCCAACCGGGAAGCTTCTCCTCCGGCCATGTCATCGAGCCCCGGCACGAGCCATCCATGGAGAACCAAGCGCGGGAGAAGCGCTGCTCCATGTCCATTTGGATTTGGTGTGTGGTCATCATCATGCTTGATGACCAAGGTATTGCTACAGTGACACCTTCAGAGAAGAAGTACTCACACGATCTGTTGTGAGATTTTGAGGGTTTGGTTGTTGATGGATTTTGGAAGTCACTTGTGTTCCAGATATACACATGAGAGTCCTGTCCAATTGAAATTATGTGGTTTCCACCTGAAGTAAATGAACCACACATCTGGCTTCCTGACTTGGGAAGACCTGTTATAATAAGGGCAATAAGTCCTACTTGAACATTTTCCATGTATATTCAAATGTTAAAATTGGATCATTTGCATGTAAATTACAGACAGAAAAGTAAAGTTTGAATGATGGCAACAAAATCTTGTTTAAATTCTGAAGCTTTATGAGATCAGTATACAATTTCCTGAGATCAGTATCATGCTAGTATTGTTCTTTTGCTAATGAAGCAAAACACTCTGAGCAAAGTGCATGCTCTACCTCTGTACTTATGGACAACGTCGATCCCTTCGAGTACGCGAAGTTTGGAATCTTCTGATGCGATCAAAACTCGATCATGTCTTTCCTGGGAAAACTGCAATAAAAGAAGAAGGGCGCATTAGTGTTAACAAACCAAGAAGGCAAGAACCAATTATAACAATGAAAATATAATATAACCACAATTTTCTTCAAGATTAAGACCTGAATGCCAGTAATCTTGTTGCCACCAGCCGATCTCTTCTTTCCATCAACACGAATCCGTGCCTCAAGCTGGAAATGTTTGCCTGAGACATCAGAAATCCAATAGAATTTAAACACTCCTATTTTCTGAGAATCAATTAGAACATATGACTGTTGTATGTACAAACCTGAAGCAACATAAAATTGACAAGAGCCTGAAAGCGAGCCAACGACAAATCCCTGTGTACAACAAAATTAGTTGGAAGGTTTATTGTTAGTGAAAACAGCCAAGGAATATTCTCAGAATCATGAAGAAATCAATTCAAAGTGATTTAAGTCATACTTTGCCATCTGGTTGATAACTTATAGCAGTTATTACATCATGAATATCTGCCCAATCAACCACTCGTTCTTCATATAATCCCCATATTCTGACTTTCCCATCGACTGATCCGGTGATGAAGTAATTTTCATTGACTGGATTGACTTGAATGCACGTCACTGCTTCAATTTAGACAAGAGATTCAGTTACAATTTCATTCATTCAGATAATGTCTTTCTCAATATGAACAAAACATATAAGAGGGTAATGGAGTAACAATGTTACCGTAATCATTGTGATGGAAAACACGCAAGCATTGATCACAGCCAATTTGCCACAAGCGTACAGTTTTGTCCATTGAGGATGAAAGGAGAATCTACAATCAGAAAGTTCAGATAAGCCTTCACAGAATCAGATTGAGAAACTAATATTCTAGTCCTAGATTATGTAGGCACTGCCATTTTTATATCTTGTTTTTTGAAATATTTGATTTAGTCCCTGAAAATCTATAACTTGTTGCAAATTAGTCACTCTATGATCACTTTACAACCTAGTCTTGGAGGAACTAAATGGCAACGAGTCATGAATTTTTTGAACTAAATCGATCATTTAAAAAATACAATGACTAAAATAAAGGCGTCCTTAGAAACCACAAATTAAATTATAGTTAACTATAACATCAATCATCTTGAGTCTCTGGTTTTCTTAAAATGCTTGATTTGGTACCAAAAATTCATAACTCTTTGTAAATTAATCAGTCATTTCAAATATCCAACAACTAAAATAAACCAAGAACTAAATTAAATCAGATTAAATAGAAATGGAGAAAACAAAAAAGGTTTTTGTTCTGCTTGTTAAACTGACCTCTGAATTGGACCATGCCAAATCCAAGACATCACTGGAATGACCATAGAATTCCTGAAATGGAGATTCCTCAATCTGAAACACCTTATCAGGAAGCACAATGGAGTTTCTTTGGCTTGATTGTTTCTTCCAAGATTGAACCTTATCTTGTTTCACTTCATTCACAAGAGATGCCTCTTTTAACACTACACACCATATTCTCACAACCCCATCTTCACCTCCACTTGCTAAATACTTCCCACCATTAGGACTAAACTTCATAGCCCAAATAATCCCATTGTGAGCCCTTATCTCTTGTCCACTATACACCCCACTCAACTCCATCCACCTCTTCTTGTTCTTCCTCACCTTGATCCTCCTTGATCTTGATCTGCTTTTGCTTCTATCATCATCATCATTATCTAATACTTCCCTTCTTCTGTTCACCAATCTCTTCCACCATTTTCTCTTTTTCTTCTTCATCTTCTTATCACCCACATCAAAATCCCCATGTCCTTCTTCTTGAGCCTCCTCTGCTTCTGGGTTTCTTCTATGTTCATGAAAACTACTACCACTATCTTTTACATCATCATCTCTCATTAAACACCCTGGCATTTCATCAAACATGTTGCTTTCTGCTTCAGAAGAAGCAGACACAGCTGAATAATTCTCATTAGACACAAGAACAACATTTGAGACTGCTCCTACATTTTCAAAGGTGTCAGATAATAAACCCATTCCCTCTAGAAAACGTTGTCTTCTTTCCCTCACACTCTGAGGCTCACTCACCCAAATCTCATAGCCTAAAGCAGCAGACTCTTGAGGTGACAAAAGACAATCTGTTGTGTCAAAGAATACTTCAGTGTTATCTCCTTCTTCATCACACCTCAGCATGTCTTATATATAAAAACTTAAAACACAAATGGTCCCATATGAAAAATGAAACATACATACAATCACTCTCCAACACTACTTGCTTATTGTTCCAAAACCCAGATAGAATGAATAAAAAAGATGGTCTAATAAAAGATGTAAGGATGTAGATGCTAAGGAAAATCAGAGATTCTATAGAGTATGGGGCAATTCAAAGAAGCAGAGAAGGTGAAGAAGAAGAAGAAGAAGAAGGAAAAAGATAAGTGAAACTAAGGTGTGGCTCAGAAATCAAAGCAGAAACAGTAAGAAAAGTGTGGATCCCAGAAAGAAAGCTGTTGGAGAAATGCACGAGCGAGAGACAAACACAAGCGGCGCGGCTCAAGAAACAAGAAGCTAAAGTCTCTCTCTCTCTCTCTCTCTCTCTCTCTCTCTCTCTCTCTGCAAATAACACCAACCAAGAAAAGAAAAGAAAATTTCAGTATATCAGTGTGATAAATTCTGTAAATAGTACAAGATTAAAAGAAAACAAGAGAAAAAAAAAAAGCATTTTCCAATAACAAGGTAACGTTTTGAAATTGAAATTGAAAGTTTGTGTTTGAGTTGGGCAAGCAATGAATATGGCATGAATGATAATAAAGGCATAGAGTTCATACTATATTACTATGATTATTATGGATGGTGATGATGAATGGGTTCACTAAATGAAAAGCATTAATGACAATTGCAGCCTGCAGTCATAAAAATTTGAGAAAGAAAGAAAGAGAATTGGTTTTGTTTGATTTTACAGCTACAAGAAAGAGATAATATAGATGCTGCATAGCATATGTAGTCTGATTTGATACCCTCCTACCGAAAGCGATGACTCATAAACTCTAAAACACCTATATGTCTAAACTCTATTATAGGGTCCTCCTCACTCCTCATAACAGCAAATATATATAAATACAAATACAAGCATTACTTTACATTACATAGGAAATACCTACCAAATGAGATTTAAATTTCTGGGGATGGCTACAAGCTAGCTAGCTTTGTGTTTCAGTGAAAGTTTGTGTGTTTTGGGACAGTCTAGGTGAAGCTATGATATAGGTGTGTATTTATGCATACATGTGTATGTCTGTGTTATATAAATGTTATGTTATGTGAATACTTGGTATTAATTAATTATCATCAAAGCCTAACTCAATCTTCCCCTCTATGTGAATCGTACGAATACGAAAGAAAGAAATGGAAAGATGTAAACTTTTTCAGAAATTGAAAGTGGGGATTGTCCATTTGGGTGGGAAATTTCATATTTGGTTAGTGAAATTGATTGCAAGCGAAGGAAGCAAGAAACCGTAGAAAGGGACTCACGTGATTAATTCAGTTGAAACAACAAGAGAGACGATGATGATGATGATGATGATGATGATGATGAGGAAGAAAACCAAGCATTGAGAATTCCAGAGTGAGTGTGAAGATTGAAGAAGGGAATCAAAGAAGAAATTGTGAAGATTGAAGAAGGGGTTTGTTTATAAAGTGATGGGAGGAGAAGCAGAGGAGAGAGAGAGAGAGAGAGATGATAAGATGAAAAGATGACAGTGGATTTCATTATCACCACTCAGCATCTGTCGAAACTTCCAAAACACAAAACACCTTCTTGCTGCTTCGTCTGTGTTAAATGTGTTTAAGTTACTTGAGGTAAAATTATAATATAAAATGCCCATGAATGAAGAGAATTTTTTTTCAACTTAGAATTTGTACATATTCAATGAAATAGTATATATTTTGGGCTATAGTTAACGAGTTACACTATAAGTGAGAATATTTAAATTTAGTTCTTAGAATCGATATTATTACGTGAGAGTTTTAACTCTTCATTATTTCGTTTTAACTAAATTAATTTTTCCTTCGATCGTTACACAAAAGAAATATATAATTTATCAAAACAAAAAAAATAAAATTTTATATGAATAATTGATATGGTATTTACAAAATTTTGAATTTGAGATTTTATTTAAGAGATGTAAATTTCTTACCACTTAGACCATCCATTTATTAATATATAATTTAATTTCTAAAATATTATAATAGGTCAACGATTTAATTCATTATTTTGATATCAATGTATATGCTTCATTCTTACAAAATGAATTTAGTTTTCAATTGTTGTTAAGAAAAATAATTATAGTCAATTTTCAAAAGTATTTTTAATAAGAAAATACCGAAAAAATTATAATTTTAAATTTTCATATGATTTGACTAATTAAAGTTATATTAACTAAATTTATCAATATTAATATTAGCTAAGCGTACCATACGTGCAACACAACACGGTTTATTTTGCAATCACAACTACTTCATAATTCATATATTGTCTAATAACTAATAATTTTTGAAAGATAATAATTAATTTTCAGACAATGCAAATTACGATCAAATGATATATAAGACAAAATTAAATTTCTAGTCTTCATCCTCTTGATTTGATATCAACTATCATCTCATTCTCATCTCACGACCTCTATCTATCTAGAACGATCTAACTATATATTCCTTTTATTTTTTCCTTACGGTATTCCATAAGCTCTCATTAGATTTTTATTTTTTATTAAAAAAAATAAAATTGTGTGTGAAATGTGTAGACAAAATATATATTTTATTTTTTAAAAATTTAATTAATGATACAAAATACATTATTAACTTCAAATTATGATTATTTTCTGGACTTTGTCTTTATTTCTGCTCTTTACATCCACTCATTTCAAAATATATTAAAAATTTCTTTCATTCATGATCCAATAATCTACATTTAATTTGAAGGATCTCTCTATGATTTCCAAGGACTCTCTTTTACATTTTTATATTTAAATTTGTTTCGTGAGTTCTATATTATATGATTAAGTTTGTGGTTAATTAGTGTCAGGACTCAGGAGTTATAGCTGTAATCAATGTGTTAGAATCGTGCACTCGTGTGCTACACAATTCATGCCAGTTGTGATATTTACGTTACTACTTACTAGTACTACTCGTGCATGTGCTTGCCTAGCTACCTCTAATATTGATTTCTTTAATTAATTAATTACTAACAAAAATGCTTTATTGTCCTAGCTAGTATAGATTTAATTTTAGCTAAATTCAAACAGATGAAATTTCATTGCAAAAAGGGGGGGACAATTTGCAAAATAAGAAAAAAAAAATTAACCAGGACAGGGTAAAGTAAAACTATGATTTTTCCAATTCAATAAGGTTAAAAGGTCATTTTGATCCTAAATGTATGTTCTAATGTTCATTTTGATCTTTTATGTTTCAAAATATTCATATTGCTCTTAAATGTTAACAAAATGTTTCATTTTGGTCCTGAACTATTGAAAATAATCATATTTATTTCATTTCAAGTTCGAATGTGACAAGTTCAGAATTAGGTATTATTTTCAAATAGTACTTTTTCTATCCAGTTAGGGTCGTCAGCAAACGAGGTCGAATCGGTCCTGAAAGTAGACCACTCATTTTACGGTCAAACAAATAAAATTGATTATACATCTCTTTTTTCAAGTTGAAATGTGACGAATTTAGAGCCGCGAGGTACTCTTAACTAGTCCTTTGAACTTGAAATGAAAGACGAAAAAAATATGACTAAATTCAACAGTTTGGATCAAAATGAAACATTTTGTCAACATTTAGAACCAATTTGAACATTTTGAAATTCAATAATTTTATTTTTTATATACATCAAGTGTAATATTTTATAGCAAATATAAAATATCAAGTGTAATATATAAATTTCAAAGGAAGAAAAAATATTAAATGTTATATGACTAATCAATTATTCTAATAATATATAATTAATTAACCAATTAATTTATCTGATAAACTATAATGAATTGTCAATTTGTCATATACTATGTCACAGAAATCAGGGGAAAGAGAATGGGACAATGTATTGGTCTGATGAAATGTAATATTCAATTTATTAAACTTACCATTTATGGCTACCTTGGCCATGTTTGGCATTAAGCTTGGTGCCGAGAGACATAGACATATATTGGCCAAAAAAAAAAAAAAC
>QANZ01053763.1:21175-34573 GCA_003254925.1 Chamaecrista fasciculata | reverse complement strand
AACACATTAATAAAATGATTGGCCCTAGGGCACAATCTCCATCAACACATTCCTTGGACAGACTCATCGAGGGCGCCAGTTAAATATCTCTCATCTTAATGAGGGACAAAATTTCATCTTGGTCAACCACATTCCTCAGCACGGTAAACAACCAAACTCGTACCTAGCCTATATGGCTACCCTGTTACGGGCAACGTTGGACTAGGCCAAAGTTCGACATCTTCAACGCCGGAATAGTCAAGACCTCAGGTCTAAGGGCATCCTGACAGGTGTACAGGAGAGGTTAGCTAATGACTAAAACCCATGCAGGACTCTCAGGGTCAGTCCAGCAACTTGTAACCCCTTACATAATTGCATCATGACTCTCGTGAAGCATCGTATGCGTGTATCTCCATACACCGAAGTCATGCTGGTCTTAGTTCATTCACATTCCCACAGGAATAATCGACCAAGGACAGTTTTAGAATAATTATGACATAATTAATCAGGGATTGTTATCACAATAAACATGCTAATAATACGATAACGACATAATTTATCATCCAGAAATTAATCAAAACATATGTTCATACATATAAAATGATTGGCCCTATGGCACAATCTCCAACAGGAAGACCTCATAACTTCCAAGGTTAAAGAGAAACCAGCACTTAAAGAAAATTTTTCCAAGCGCAAGGCTGTATGGCAGCCTGTGCGCCACAAAAATAACTCAACTATAGCTCTGTGATTTAGTGTTTTTAGTTTTGCAGACAAGGAGATAGGAGCAGCACACTTCGATTGCCTACTCGTAGAGAGTTACAAGCCCAAAACCCTAACCTCCATGTGTTCGTGCAAAAGCTTAGGCATATGTGTTGAATTCCTGTGTGATGAAGAATGGTTCCATGATGTAGATGTCGTGTGCAAGAACGCAACCGAAAGGATTCATGTGGACTTCATAGGCATCGACGAGGTGCTCAATCCGAAGAGCAAAGGAATAACAATCAGAGACTTGGATCAGCCCAATGGACCATTCATTAATGACGCAGGGATCACACAAAAAGGTATGATCGCAAACAAATATGCACTTTATCATCTTATTATGCGAGACTACTTTTATAGGACCAAACTTCATCAAACACGTCGGTTTAGGATAAATAAGAAAACAAGATATCGACCATGCATAAAACTTAAAAATCTTAAAAATAGGAAAGTGGTATGAAACCCTATCCGAGCCACACTCTTCAAGGACAAGGATGGCAACCGATGTGGACAAAGGATATCTGCCAAACGAAGGATGGGCGTATACTTCGTAAAGATCCACCACGAAACCTTCAGGCCACCCTGAAGGAATTTCGCGATGTCTTCTTCCCACTTACACGGTTTCCGCGTAAGTGTGGGGGAAGAAGAGGGTTATCCCGAAACCCTAATTCGTAGTTTAGGACCCTAGAATTTGTATTAGACAAATTCTAGTATTTTTATTCTTAGTATTAGATTTTTAGTATAATTTTTAGTTAGAGTCTAGCGGCCAAGCAATAGAAATAAAAATTTTAAATTTTTGTTTCTCCGCCGCCAGCTGAGCCGGCGGCGCACTTGGTAGCCCAACGTCAAATTATTTGAGAGTTTAATCTCGATTAAACTCTATCAAATCTAATTTAAATTTAGATTTTAAATCGCGCGGATTTGACGTATATCCTAGAATATCTTAGATTTTCACTCCTATAAATACACCCTCCAACCTCTAGGCTTGTCACAACTTCCAAAACACCTTTTTCACTTCCAAAGCTCCTAGAGCACTCTCTTAAGAGCTAGAAACCCTCTATTTTCAAGTCTTCCTTCAAATCCAAGGTAAGCCTTTATCGTTTTTGTTAAATTCGCTAGGAACTTCTAGGATATGATCTTTTTCTCAAAGTCGACTTTAGGACTTATCTCTGCCAACAAAAGGGTAATTTGGGGCCTTGCTATTACAATTTTCGAAAAATTTTCGCAAACGAGCCGGCGGCGCAGCTTGACGGTGCAACCCCAAATTATAATTTTTTTTGCGCGATAAGGTTTAAAGGTGATTTGAGATGAGTTTGTAGTGTCTAGATAGTTTATTGTAGAGTTTTCTAAATTCCTGATAATTATAATAATTATAATTATTTTCCTGTAGATCATGATTATCGCTGCCCATGCTACGTTCCTTTTGGAAAAAGGAGTGGATCTTTCGAATCCTCAATGGAGCTGTTAACCCGGATCGTTTGTCAGAATGATATGGCACGAGTCTTTGAGCCCCCTTGTAGGCCAAGCATTGACTTGGTCAAAGAATTCTATACAAGCGCAGTCCTTTTCGTCTCCCTGTCGTTCCTATCCTTGGAAAGCTTATCAATTGCTCTCCTTCCGCAATCAACAAACTTTTCAAACTCCCCGAAGTCACCAATTGTTCGTATCAAAATCGTCATCCATCACTTCATGAACCAAGAAGATTGGTTAATGGCAATGGTTGGGTTTGGAATTCTAGGGGAGAAGAAGTTGGTTTTTCGGCATCTTCCCTGACACCTCTTGACAGAATTTTGCACAGGGTGATCACAACGAAAATCCTACCCACCAATTCCGAAGATATAGTTACTTCTGATCAAGCTAGCCTGCTCATATGTATACTTCATGGACATCCTGTTGATTTTGGGAAAATCATATATAATAAATTGCGTAACAATATTCATCGACAATTTGTCCAAAATCTATGGTTTCCTAGTACCATATATGCTCTAGCTCAACAAGAGGGAGTAATTATCAAGCCAACCGAAGACTGTCTCGAAGGTCCTTTATCTGTTACTCTTAGTGAGGTGGCTTCACCTCTTGATAAATATCCTAAGGAAAGTTCGGGCAGTAATTACATTCAGCAATTTGAGATCAAAGTTATCGAGACCACTGACACCAAATCAGAAGAGGATCCTGAGGAATATATTCCCCACTATTCTCCTGGTCCCGAGTATGAACCCACATTCCTTGAAAAGAAAGTGGCTAGTCTCGAACAAATGGTGGAAGAACTCAAAGCAACAATCTCAGCTCTTCATGCTCGATTGGATAACAAAAGCGCATAAAATATCTATAATATTTAGAACGCAATAGGGATTAGTCGAAGATTAGTCTACATCTAGGTATAGTTATTTATTTGTTTTGCATTTTTAATATTCTGCATTTTATAATTCTGTCATTTATGGATCGTTCAGTCTTTATTTTTCTGTCTTACATTTTATATTGTATTTGATCAACAATATACCTTTGAATTATCATAAATGAAATATTTATTTGGACTTTTATTATTTTCATGATCTCAAGCCATTTTCGATTTATAAAAAAAATAATAATAAAAATAATAATATATATATAATAATAATAATAATAATAATAATAATAATAATAATAATAATAATAATAATAGTAATATAATGATAATTCCCAAAAGTTAACCACCTCTAGCTTGGGTACTCATGGGCCCACATACATCACTATGTATGATTCTCAATAAGTCAGACGCCCTTTCACTGTGGCCAGTGAAAGGCGCCTTTGTCATCTTTCCAAGTAAACAGGATTCGCAAGCATCATATGATTCAAAATCAAATGAGCTTAGAAGTCCATCTTTATGGAGCTTCTCTAGGTGTTTCTCATTTATATGGCCTAAACGACAATGCCAAAGGTATGTAGGATTAGATTCGCTAATCTTAATCCTTTTCGTATCAATGTTATAGATATCGTTATTACGTTGTTGTTCCAATTTTAAGATGTAGTGATTATCTTGCAGATCACCATAAGCAAATAACACATCATCCTTGTAAATCGAACATCTACCATTCCCATTCACACTAGTAAATCCTTCCTTATCCAAATAAGAAAGTGAAATAATGTTTGAACTTAAAGACGGTACGTAATAACAATTGTTTAAAACAATATAAACCCAGAGGGAAATACAAGCTCGTATGTTCCTACAGCAACAGCAGCAACCCTTGCTCCATTGCCCACACGTAGGTCCACCTCGCCCCTGTCCAGCTTCCTACTGTCTCTAAGACCCTACACATTTGTACAAATGTGAGAACCACATGCAGTATCTAATACCCAAGTGGTTGTAGAAAAATCAACACCAATAACATAGATACCTGAAGTAGAGGCCTCAACGCCTTTCTTCTGCTTCTTCAGATCTTCCATATACAGCTTGCAATTCCTCTTCCAGTGTCCAGGCTTCTGGCAGAAAAAGCAAACTGTATCCTTGGCGGGCTTTGCCTTCTAGGCAGGTTGTGGGTTGGGCTTGGCCGCTGGCTTGGTCTCACCAACCACGTCCTTTCCCTTCCTCTTTCCTTTGCCCTTCCCCTTCCCCTTCCCCTTGTTGTTCTGAACCAACAAGACGGTGCTAGGCGCCTTCTTAATGGATGCCTCAACAGTCTTGAGCATCCCATGCAGTTCAAAAACGGATTTCTCCATGCCATTCATGTTGAAGTTCATGACGAACTGGTCATAACTTCTGGGCAGCTAGTTCAAGATCAAATCCGTCGCAAGCTCCGGCGCAATGGGAAATCCCAGCCTACCAAGGTGATCTATGTACCCCTTCATCCTCAAGACGTGGGTACTCACAGATGCACCTTCAGCTATCTTGCAAGAGTGCAGAGCCTTCGTGGTCTCAAACCTCTCTTGCCGTGCCTGTTGTTGGAACATTTCCCTGAGATGTGTAACCATCTCGTAGGCCCCCATGTTCTCCAAGTTCTTTTGGATCTCGGGAACCATGGTGGCCAACATCAGGCAAGCAACATCCACAGAGTCATTGACATGCTTACAGGATCCACTAGTTGAATTTAAACCGGTAAAGGAAGAAGTATACCTCAAGTGTTTCAATCGGTCCGGTTGAATGGCGCGATTCCGAGAAGTCCACTCCAAGCGTCCTTCCTCTGCCGGTAATCCACACGAACAGTTTGCTGACACGAAGGTGCTACCCTTCAGTTCTTTTCTCCAAAAGAACTCGGGACTCCAATCTACGGTTCTTGGTGATCAAGAACAATTCTTGAACCAAGACTCTAGGTGGCGCAAGAAACAAGAACCCTTCTTGATTTCTCTCTCAGAAAACCCTAGTTTTTTGAGACAAGTCGAATTCTCTCCTCTTGTGTGAACTAGGATGCCAAAGTCGACTTGGCCCTCTCTTTTATAGAGTTTGGGGAGTTTGATAATTATAATTAGGGATTCCCTAAATTAGTGGATTATCAAATTATAAAATTATGATATTACAATAATATCATAATTTTAGGACTTGAATTCTTAATTAAAATATTACCTTAATATCTTAATTTGAATTCAAAATGCAATCTTTGAGAATCAAACGGAAGATCAAATCTTCCCTTGGACCCACAATGCCATGCGCCATCTCCCCTTTATTATCTTGGAATTAAATAAATCAAAATAACAATCCTAACTCTTAGCAAGTTATAACCAACTTATTATCTTCCAACAATATTGAATTAAAATATTACCATAATATCTTTAATTCAAATTTTGAATTATGAAATCAAGATCAAATCTTGAATTCAAATTCATGACTTTAATTAACAAAACATTTTCATTAATTAAAATGCCTATATATGAGGCGCCACCCTCAACCCTAATTATCTCAATATTAGTGAATTTAATAAATCAATAATCTCCTAACTTTTAGGAATCTTATCTGATTTATTATTCCCTAATATTATAATTGTAAATAGATTAATCCAATTAACTATTTAACAATTAATATATTTAAACTTGTCCCACAAATTTAAATATCTCAAACGTAGATTTTATTTAAGACAAGACTTCATGTGCCAGACATTCAGTTATGTCTTAAATCGTATCACCGGAGTGACTCACGAATTAACCCTAATTCGTGTCCCTTTAAGCGGTGTCTAGATCCTGCTCATGTGTGACCCAGCAAGCCTCACGTGAAGTTGGCAGCAAGTCATCCCCATGACTCACAAGTCGAGAGCGGACTCTAGCAAGCCATCACGATTACCCAAAACACGTGAGTTATCGTTTTATCAAAACCGATTTAACCTTAGTACCACCTTGTCATAGACCCTATTGTCACACGATATCTTGGTTCTGGATAAGGCACGGGAAAGTCATCCTTAATCCAAACCACAACTTTCTCGATTTCCTGAGTTAGTCCCATTTTCCTGAGTGGCCACTCTTTCCTTGGACAGACTCATCGAGGGCGCCAGTTAGATATCTCTCATCTCTATAAGGGACAAAATTCCATCTTGGTCAACCACATTCCTCAGCATTGTAATCAACCAAACCCGTACCTAGCCTGTATGGCTACCCTGCTATGGGCAACGTTGGACTAGACCAAAGTTCGACAACTACAATGCCGGAATAGTCAAGACCTCAGGTTTAAGGCATCGTGACAGGTGTATAGGAGAGGCTAGCTAATGACTAAACCCATGCAGGACTCTCCGGGTCGGTCCAGCAACTTGTAACCCCTTACATAATTGCACCATGACTCTCGTAAAGCATCTAGTGCATGTATCTCTATACACCGAGGTCATGCTAGTCTTAGTTCATTTCAAGTTCCCACTTGAATGAGCGACCAGGGACTGTTTAGACTAATTATCATATAATTAATCACGAATTGCTATCATAGTAAACATGTTAATAATATGATAACGACATAATTTATCAACTATAAATTAATCAAACATATTTCAAAACATATACATAACATGATTGGCCCTAGGGCACAATCTCCAACAAAGGGTCATCCCAAATATAATATCGTGCTTCCCTTTTCATTTTAAGTGCTTGCGAATAACTGAAGCAGGAGGGAATTACTCCGACTTCAAGATAATTGGTTATGTGTCCATACCAAGGTTTTATTGTTGATATAACACGCAACAGTGCATCAGGGAAAGAATCTATAACAAGGTTTGGGTCATCTAATCCTTCCACATTCGGAGGAGTCGGCTTAAATGATCAGCCACATGATTTTCTGCCCCGGTGGAATTCCTGTAGGAGAAGAGACCATCTTAATAGGCGCGGCTTAGAGTGTGTCTTTTGAAAAAGGTACCTAACTGGTGTGTGATCTGTATAGACTGTAATCTTAGAATCTAAGAGGTAAGGTCTAAATTTCTCCAATGCGTACACCACAGCATATAGTTCCTTCTCTGTTGTGGTGTAGTTCACTTGAGCAGCATTTAGGGTGTATGAAGCATAGGCTATGACTCTAGAACTTTTATCTTCTCGTTGGCCCAACATTGCTCCTACGGCATGGTTAGATGCGTCGCAAGAAATCTCAAATGGGAGATCCCAATTTGGTTCAACTAACCTAGCTTTTAGTTCATCAAACGCTGTTTTGTAGGCTTCGTCGAATACGAAGTCCTTATCGATTTGGAGATGGGCTGAAAGTGGTCGGGCTATTTTGCTAAAGTGTTTGATAAATCTACGGTAAAATCTAGTGTGTCCTAAGAATGAACGAACTTCCTTAACGTTCGTAGGATACGAAAGAGATGAGATTACCTCAATTTTCGCTTTGTCCACTTCTATTCCCTTTTCCGATATGAGGTGCCCCAAGACTATACCTTTATCAACCATGAAATGACTTTTTCATAGTTGAGGATGAGATTTCTTTCTACGCACCTTTTCAGCACTCTGTCTAGATCTCCTAAGCATGTATCAAACGAATTTTTGTAGACTGTGAAATCGTCCATAAATACTTCCATGCAATCCTCTAGGAAATCACTAAAGATTGCCATCATGCATCTTTGGAAAGTACCTGGGGCGTTACACAGTCCAAAGGGCATTCGCTTGTATGCAAAGGTCCCAAAAGGACAGGTGAACGTAGTCTTTTCTTGATCTTCAGGTGCTATGGGGACTTGAAAATAGCCTGAGAATCCGTCCAAGAAACAATAATGAGATTTCCCGGCTAACCTCTCTAGCATTTGATCTATAAAAGGTAGCGGGAAATGATCCTTGCGTGTTGCTTCATTTAGTTTCCTATAGTCTATGCAAACACGCCAAGAGTTTTACACTTTTGTAGGGATCAACTCATCCTTGTCATTTTTCACAACAATGATCCCACTCTTCTTGGGTACCACTTGTACGGGACTAACCCACTCACTATCTGAGATGGGGTAGATGATGTCAGCACCAAGAAGTTTCGTAACTTCTTTTTTTTACCACTTCAAGAATCTGTGGATTCAATCTTCGTTGTGGTTGTCGTTTAGGCTTGACATTTTCTTCTAAGAGGATCCTATGAGTGCAGATGTCAACGCTGATCCCAGGGGTATCTGCTAAGGACCATCTTAAAGCCTTTTTGTTTTCCTTGAGTATTTTAACCAACTTGGCTTCTTCTTCCTTAGAGAGACTATTAGATATAATAACAGGAAGTTTTTCATTTTCCTCTAGGAAGGCATATTTTAAGTTTTTAGGGAGACTTTTTAGTTCTAAATCAGGAGGCTGAACAATAGAAGGTATTAGTTTCTTTATTCCTACCGAACAAATCTCCTTTGTAACATTTGGTTCTAAGAGTTCCCCTAATTGGTCTGACTCTTGGGAGGTTTTATTGTTATCTAAGAAGTTGTTGTCTAAATACTTATGAGAATGAGATAACAATGAGTCAAAATTATTCGTGGTATCTAGAGAATGGCGACGCAGTATCTTCCTTTGATACTATCATGTCACAAAGGAGTCTCCTATGGGAAAGGTTTCTTCATTAAATGCTTCAAAGGCATTTAATTCTAAGAAATTTTTATTTCGCTGGAGGTTTTCAAAAATTTGAAAGGCTGCCTTCTGGTTTCCTACCTCCATTGAGATAAATCCTTCCTTCATGTTCATAATACACCTTGTGGTCATGAGGAATGGTCTCCCAAGGATCAAAGTAGATTCTTTGACTGATTCGCTTCCCATGTCTAGGACATAGAAATCGACCGGAACAACTAGTGAATCTATTCCTACTAAAATATCTTCTAATAACCCTAATGGTCGTCTGCTAGTCCTATCAGCTAGTTGGATAGTGATGCTAGTTTCTTTAAGGTATCTAATTCCTAAGGATTCATAAATTGATCTAGGCATAATGTTTATGGCTACTCCTAAATCTATAAGGGCTCCCTCAATTTCCGTTATTCCTATAGTACATGGAATAGTAAAGGCCCCTGGGTCTTTATGTTTTTGCGGAAGCTGTGAGTTGAATAACGTAGATACGTTTAACGGTACCTGGTCATCAGTCTTACGTTTCCTTTTATTAGTACACAAATCCTTAAGGAATTTAGCATACTTGGGGACTTTATTTAGTAGCTCTAAAAGTGGGATATTAATTTCTACTTTCTCAAAAGTCTCCATGCATTCCTTATATAGGCTATAATCTTGTTGCTTTTTCTTCCTTGCCTGATAAGATTTGGGAAAAGGAAGTTTCTCCACATCAATAGTTTCCTTTCCTTTGTCAGGCGGTTCTCTAATGTTACTCCTCTCTTCTTCCAACGGTGGCCCTTCTTCTGCTTCTTCTTCTTGTATGGGCTGATATTCTTCTTCTGGTTGCTCTAACCTAGGATCCTTAGGTCCTTCTAATTCTTTTCCATGTCAGAGGGTTACTGACTTAAGACATTTAGGGTTAATTACTGTGGTAGATGGCATTTCCCCTCTTATTTGTGCCATTTGTGAGTTTATTGACTTTGTATGATCCCTCACATAACTTTCTAATCTGTCTATTCTTACTTCAAGATTGTCTTGTCTGTCTTCTATTTTAGTCACCCTATTTTCTAATGGGCTTCAAGTATTGGAATTTCCCCATCCATAGTATTGACGGGTGTTCCATCAATGGTTATTCTCATAGGAGTTTCCTCCTTGATTGATAATTGATGGCGGAAACTTCTTCCTCATCGTAGCTCATGATTGCACTACAGACCTTATAATCAGTTTTATCTAACTGGTTGTCTTTTTATGATTTCGTTCATCTTTTAATTCTTCTAACTCCCTGGTTATTTGTTCCATTCTTTCCATCATGGCCTGCAGCAATGATTTTTCAGTATTATCTTCGTCAACCCTTCTCCGATTGTTTTTCCTAATAGCAACCTCATTAATTAAATTCCAAGCTTCCTCCACATCTAGCTTGGTGATAGATCCATTGGCTGACGCGTCCAAGTGGTCAGCATCGCCTGGGAGAAGTCCATTACAGAAGTAAATGACCAAATTCTCCTCGCTAAACTGATGGTTCGGGCATCAGTATAGCAAATCTTGGAATCTGTCCAAGTAGTCCATTAATGATTCCTTCTTTTGTTGTTCCACTGTTGATATCTCCTTCTTCAAGAGCAAACCTTTTGATTTAGGGAAATATTTGTCCAGGAAGGAACGTCTTAAATTTTCCTGGGACCTATAGGCACTTTTCTCATAGGTTGCCAAGTGATTATACCACTCTAAGGCTTTTCCTTCGAGTGATAGGTGGAATATCTTCCATATAACTTCTTCTACTTGGGTTCCTACGGGTTTCATAGTTTGGCAATGGTTGTATAATGTACTTAGATGACAATAGGGATTCTCATCATCTGAACCATGATATTTGGATATTCTTTTATATAATGGTCCTTTAATTTCAAAGTCAGTTTGAAATTGAGGTAATGCATTATACTTTGCCTCATAATGTGTGTCTACTCGGGTAGCGTCTCTAATAGACCTCTTCTGCCTAGGTTTAGTAATTGAATCAAGTTCAGGCTCTACTTCTCTAACCATTCCTAGGTCTGTTCTATCTTGGGTAGTCATATTTTTAAGTTTTCTAATTATAATAATTTTTTTTTTTGTATTTTATGAATAATGAAAATGCAAGAACAATGAAATAATAAAGTGCAGAAGATAAAAAGCAAGTATAAAATCATGTTCGCGGAACTAGGTTCGTTTGGACACAATAACCGTTAAGACTTAAGAAAGTTCCCCGACAACGGCGCCAAATTTGATCGCGGACACCCGTTGTAAGGTGTCAAACACGTCAAATTAAATTTATACTCGAGCCTCGCAAGTATAAACTATATTTATTAAAATATAGTATAGATGCTAACCCAAGGTCGAACTCTCGCGAAACTTCTAGGAATTTTAACAATGATTGTATCAGAACAAGGTTTTGTGAACACGGGACAGGCTTATAAGAGTGAATTATAATAACTAAGGTTAAGAGTAAAGAAACGAACGAATTATCTAGTAAACGGTAACTAATGAATGAAGAATGCGTCCCACAGCTGTATCTTGAACTCGGCATTCCCTGCTCAACAAAACATAATAGAAAATATCTTTAAATAGATATGTTTATATACCATACCCAATGATGCATTTGCACCCAAACACAATCAATCAAGCAATAGTAAATAAATATAAGATTAAGATTAAACACTCATCCCGCACTAGGTATGAGCAATTTGTCAAAGCTCTTCGGGGCTATCTATATTATTGCCACATCAGAACAAGAAACAAACCACGAACAATCCTAATTATATATTTCTAAGATAAATAGACCACTTCTTAGCACCCTAAAAAGCAACTTTATTAGTCATGAGAGAGACAAACTCCGGGAATGTCAATGTCTCATTACTTTAATGAAGCATTAATCTATAAATCCGAACAATTGTATCTCAAAAGTAGCACCTAATT
The DNA here is from genome assembly GCA_003254925.1 of Chamaecrista fasciculata. Classification (NCBI taxonomy): domain Eukaryota; kingdom Viridiplantae; phylum Streptophyta; class Magnoliopsida; order Fabales; family Fabaceae; genus Chamaecrista; species Chamaecrista fasciculata. The sequence continues at coordinate 22,972 of QANZ01053763.1, read as the reverse complement.
CTAAAAACAATCATAAAATAAACATAATCTAAATAAACAACACTTCCTGATCTATGAAGAACATTGAGCTCTGGCCTCCTTCATGATACTCCGTCGGAAACAAAGGTTTCTAGCCTTGCATGAGTGAATTGGTAAAATTGGCGAAAAGTGATCTAGTCCTCTACTTCTATTTTTGTGCGAAAACTGGTGTTCTGAGCGTGGAATGACGACCTCTATTTATAGTGTTAAGTAGTGTGCATGGTCCGCAAGTCAAGAAAAGAATTTCGCCTCTGCGCCGTTGCTTGCGCCGGCGGCCCAATTCGAAGGCGCAACGAAATATTTGCGTTATTTCGATTATATCTTCGTATCTTGAATCGTAGCCGTGCAAAACGACTCTCCTACTAACATATATTTTTACATTACCATTATTGTCCATGAGATGAACCTCCTTCAACTCTAGCATCACTATTGTCTTCTGAAGGACTGGATTCACATTCAAGTTGCTCCGTCTCATTTGTTTGTTCTCGTGGAGGAGGATTAAGGGTCAGTTCGTTTCCGTTTTTTTAAAAATTTGTTTTGATTATAATCATAGTTTGATTATAATCAAAGTTGATTATTTTTGTAGTGGTGTTTGGATGATTGTTGATTATTTGGTGTGAAATTATTAAAATGGGTATGTAATGATTGTGGTAGGTGGATAAAAAGTAAGGAAATTGATAAATTGTATAGGGGTATAAATGGAAGAAAAAGTTGGAAAAAGTAAGGTGTGATTTGATTATAATAAAAGTGTGTTTGGATGTGATTGTTGTTTTGAAAAAAAACAAAAATGTTACTGTTTGCCTTGAAAAGCGTAAAATCTTGATTATTTTTGTGTGTAGGTGGGGGGAGTTTTTCCAAATCGGTGCACCGTTTCATTTTTTTGCCTACGAAATGGTGCACCAACAAGGATTAAAATGTCTTCTAGTTGCTCGACATTCGGTGCACCAGCGAAGAAATCGGTGCACCGATTCGCATCAGATGAGAGAGAAAGGCTGAAGCTGGCGGACCCGAAATTTTTATTGATTTTGGCATACATCTCTCTCTCTCCCCCTCTCTCTCTCCCTACTGTAACTACGAAGGCAGATGAATCCTTGACCGTTCCTATTCATACTACGAAGGCTCTCAATTTTGTTGAATTTTGTTGAATTTTTGTTGAATAGGAACGCCATAGAAGATGAATCCTTGACCGTTCCTATTCATTTTCTTCAAAAAGATAAAAAAAAAAAAGCCACATTGCACTGGATCCTTGACCGTTCCTATTCATTTTCTTCTACTTGAGATTTATCTCTCTCTCTCTCCCTGGTTTTCGAAATGGGTTCTCTCATGAGAAGCTTGAGAACGCCATAGAAGACGAAAGAGGGATAATGGTTCTGTTCGAATGGTGCATTTGATTTAGGGTGTGTTTGGGTGAGCATTATAAAGTCATTATAATCCCATTACAATTTCATTATCCCCATTTTCATTACATAACTTAAGCTACAGTGCTATTTGGGTGTTTGTTTTTCAATTATAAAGTCATTACAAAAATTACACTTCATTACAAACTCATTTCATTACATATTTCATACCCAATTACTAACATACCCCTACTCAAATACCTATAATTACATGTACTCTAATACAAATATAAAAAAACTATTTAGCAAAATAGTAATTTTCAATACCCTCATTTATTACACTTACAACTTTCTCTCTCCACTCATCATTTTTTCTTTTTTCTTCCTCTTTTTCTTATTCACCCCCTCTCTCTCTCACATATATATTTTATAATTATAATAT
>QANZ01053758.1:11464-118031 GCA_003254925.1 Chamaecrista fasciculata | reverse complement strand
GACACGGCGACACGCCTTCAAAATGAAGTGTCCATGCTTCTTAGATTTAAATATTTAACAATGAAAAAAGTTTATTATCTCTTTTCTAATTGATTTTCGGCTTAATCTGTGCGTAGCTTCTATGGAGTCGGAGCGACGACAACGAATACCATTTGGGTTAAAATGGCGAAACGCAGAGAGGTAAATAAAGCCATCATTGAGCTTTCACCAATTTCATATTTTTTTGAGTGGGTTTTGTAAATGTGATTCGTTTTGCAGATACTCGCCAAGAAGAAAACCATTGAAGAACTCATCAAAGCAGCATATGTTGAGAAGGACCATGTTGCTTCTTTCCCCTCCTTTCGCCATTTTGAACGAAATGGTAAGTGAAATGGGATTTTATAATTTCTTAATCTGGAGACGTTATTATATGGATGTTTTTTGTGTCAATCTATAGTGAAATTTACTTGTGTAGGAATGGATTGTTCGTATTAGAAAAGAAATTGAGAAAATTGAGATACAGTAAGTTCTGGGCTATTTTTTTTTTAAAAAAAAAACTAGGTAACAAAACTTTTGAGAAATTTCCAGGATGAGTGGCTATTCAAGTTAGCTATGTTAGCCCTTGATTTAGCTTTGAACGTTCGTTAATTACAATTCCATATTTGATCTTTTTTTTTTTTTGTTGTTGTTAAATTGAAAATGTTTCCCAAGAGTTCCTAGCTTGTAGATTTCCGAAAGAAAATTCTACTGGTATTTTTAGTTTATCTTTTTAGTTTATCAGGAGTTCTGTTGCATTCTGGCTTCTCCAAGAACATTTCATTTACTCTTCCTGATGTTCCCTTTCCATATCTATGTGATTTCTAGGTCTCTCTATGTATTTGGTGTCCGGACGTGGAGATAAACTGTCCATTCCTGTTAAGCACTACATTCAGAATCTCCTCAAGGTATAAGTACTTGACTAAAATAATGATGAAAATATGTTATTTTTTCCTTCTCTAAATAATACCATCTTCCTTTCGTTTTGTATTTGCTTCAAGTTACACAGCTTATTCATTAGAAAATAGAGAGGAAGCGAGAAAAGGATAAATGTTTTTGACAAGGCTTTCCTAAAGCTGCAGCTAAACATGGAAGGGCCATATGGATCTGAATGGCATGAGGAAGAGAAAGTGAAGCGCAGAGAAATGGTTGCTCCAGAAGCACGTTATATATTTGTGCATGAGGTTGCCAACTTAAATGCTAATGAGATGACAGTGATGCTAACTGCAGAAAAAGCTTCAACTAGTTGTTCAGAAAATGGTGATCCATTGGTTGGATTTGTACAATACAGATTTGTTGTGGAGGAAGGCATACCAGTACTTTATTTGTATGAGTTACAGCTTGAGCCTCGTGTCCAGGGGAAAGGACTGGGGAGGTTTTTAATGCAACTAATTGAACTTATAGCTCACAAGGTACTGATTCTTTTTCTCATCTAACTAGTGTTCACGGAAATAGACTGTTAAAATTAGACCTATTTATGCATATAAAGATTCAATGTTTGTTTGAATTTCTTATTTTGAGGTTGTACCTAAGTTAATATTTACGCATTTTTCATTATCAGATAAATTTTTTTTAATGAACATGATTTTTCCAGGAATGCTGTCTCTGATCTACTTTCTTTATCTATTGTAGAAATGCATGGGTGCTGTCATGCTGACCGTCCAAAAAGCAAATTTCTTGGCTTTGAATTTCTATATAAATAAGCTGAGGTAAAATCTGGTTTTGTTTATGTCATTATTGAATTGCATTCTTTTTTGAAGACACTACATGCCACTTTTGAAGGGAATGCTAGTTGGTCAGATCATTTGTTCTTTTTTGTTTTTGTTTTTGTCTTTTTTTTTTTTTTTCCAATTTTGGTTGGGTATATGGGAGAGCAAACATGAATTTGTAATTTTATTGCTTAGGTTTATCATCTGTAGTCTGAACTAGTGATTTGAATCTTGATGAAGAGCATGATTGCATGACTAAGGATTTTGGAAGAGTATTGAGGAAAAAAAACGTGCCAATAGCTTGAGAGATTTATATGTTGTCAAGGATAGTGCTAACCAAGTGTATGTTAAATCAAGTCATGAAGGTTTACAAATAAGCTATGTTCTATCCAGACTAGATTGTTATGAAAGTGCATTTTAACTCGAGCAATCACATGCTCATACACATCAATCCTTGAGGACAATAAGATTTTTACATTTAATTTGTGCATCTTGTAAAAGGATATCTTTGCAGATTACGTGATCTTCACTGTTGACATTTTCTTTGGTTGACATCATTTGGAACAATCCCATTCATGCTTAAACCAATAAAAATTCTAATTCTAGATTTTTCTGCTATAATGCCAAGTTGAGTCCTAATCATCTCTAACTAGATTTTGTAGTTATAATTCCTTGTACTTCTCTCTATTATGCTTGTGTTCTGTTTAATTGATTAAATTATAATTATGTGCCGCAGATATGCCATATCAGCTATGTCACCGTCAAGAGTTAATCCAGTGGTATTTACTATTCTGTTATAGTGGGACAAACATCTCCTAATTTATTTTCTATTTTTAAAAGTTGAAGTAAGCACCTTCTTGTGCAGATTGAGAAGAGTTATGAAATTCTCTGCAAAACATTTAATGATGAAGCTAAAACTACATTGGAGGTAAACACTAACAGAGCACTGTTAGATTGGTTTAATGAACCATATGTATCTGAAATTTTTACAGGACCTTATCCTTTGAGCTGTAAGCAGCTATCTTCTATGTAATAACGATTTGATGTTTTTATGATTATACTTGACTTGTATTAGTCTTCTTGAGATTTCAAACATCAAATATTTATCTCAATAGAAATTTTCTTTTTTAATGTATCTTTATTACTTGTTGTGCCTACAAATGGTGATATTAGCAAAATAATTTTGGGGAGTGGGGTTGTGAGGGTTGGTAAGTTTTTGGTGGTTCAGCATTTCTGGTTGTTTAGTGATTTTCATAGTTTCTTTTTTCCATGATTTGTCCAATTCAGTTTTTAACTCTGTCTATGCTTGCATAGTCTCTGCCTGTGCTTGCATAGCCGGTCCCAAACCCAGATAAAAAAGGAGGGTTGTGTTAGGCAGTTGACTGCCAGCGTAAAACTTTGTTGAATTTTTATGAATATGGATCATGTACGATTCTGCTTTTCCTCATATGGTCTCCTTTTTGTTGCAGGATCGAGGATGAAATGGAGGAAGACTGCCCAACTAACTAGGCTAATCTATTTTAGATTTTAACTGTATGAAGTAATTGAATACCTTGTTTCCACTGCCCTGGACCTCTTTTTTCCCTTATACTAGTTCTTGTATTTCATCACCTTTAATTTTAAAATGAGATGAGTTGGCTTGCTTTTGTTATGAATTCATGTATTTGAGCTCTTTAGTGCATCTAATTGTTAGTCATGAACACAACACAAAGAAGATTGAATACAGGAATACCAGGTTCACTGAATGGTCTGCATCAAATAGACCATGTCTAAGGAATTGAACTTGGCTATTTCAGAGTATAGTGGTGCTAAAATTCATAACTCATCCATTTTGAATGACTCGAATGGTTCAGGACATTTTTGCGCATTTCTTGTAGTGATTGGTGTATTCATCAACTTTGATAGCGGATTATTTTCTGAACATGATCACACTTACCTGGTTATCAGAATATCTTTTTGAAAGCCCTAGTTGAGATGCAAGTTGTGTTCACGTTCTGCTGATTGAAGTTAGTTTATGTCGATTTGTATTATTATTTTGCCAACAAGATAACAACTGTAATTATAATACACTATCACATTTTAATTGGCCCAGAAAATGAGCGTTTAATTTCAAGTGGAGTGATAAACTTATTGAAAATGAGTATTACTAGAGGGGAAATATATATATGGAATATTATAGAAGAAACAAGTCTTTTTAGACAGTGTAGTGTCCGTTCATGGCATCAATATCCAAACCCCTAAGTTTAGCAAATGATTCTACTCTGCCCTTCAGAGTGTGAAGCTCTCTCAACCTGCATACAAAAATAAAACACATTTTTCTTAAGAAAAAAAAGAAAGAATCCTTTAGGTGTGAGCTTAATGAGTTGTAAGATTTTTGCCTCTCCTTCTGATATCTATTATCCCTTTTCTTTAGAATATATAGATTGATCCTCTTCCATAGAATATATTTAAAGTAACAGTCAATCAAAACTTTAGAAAGGAATAAAAATATTTAACTCTGAATATGAATTGAAAAAGTAAAGGTAATGAAGATTGACCTTGCTATCTCTGCTCTCTTCTTAGCCTCTTCTGCCAGTGTATTTATTTCCCTAAATGTATGCTTCTCTGTGAAAGTCTTTGTCTGAGAAGCTTGGAGGCCATGTAAGGTTCTCTGTTCAGCAGCCCATGCAGCCTCTCGAGCTTCTCTACCGAAGTCGTTCTTGTTGGTAAATGCAGTCTAAGTTACATAAACAAGAATTCATATTAGCACTAATCATTGTAATGATTCTGTGTGTATCCTACAGATTGTAACAATTCATTGGCTGTACAAAATTTATTTTGTATCATAGTGTTTGTTAGTTAACACTTGAATAAGAATATTAGAGTAATCATTTGTATCAGAAAATATAGTTTAATTGTACTCACTCTTTGGTCTACCACCAGATTCCAAGCCCTTCCACTTAATGCATAACGAACAGCAAATTTGAGAGGATCCAAAAATAGGTAAGTTATTATATTAAACAACCAAATGACTCCAGTCCAGCCCCAACCTATGCTTCTGATTCCAGCAGTTTTCCAAGTGAGAGTGGCAGATATAACGGTTGCAATCTGTAGAGAAAATAATATATTGAATGATATTAATAAGTAGGCTAAAATGCACTTAAGACCAGGGTTATAAAACCGAGTCACAAAACACCTTTGAGTTTTAAAAGTTGATAGATATCCTTGAGCTCTCAACTTCTATTACTCAACATTCTATTATCAACTTTCAGTCCAATTATTACCATTTTATGTCAAAAAATGAAGTTATTTAGGGGTATTGAGTGATCGAAGTTGAAATTTTAGGGGCGTTGCTTGTCAACTTGTTCGAACTCAAGTGTGTTTTGTGTACTCGGCTTAAATCTCAAGAATCCTAAGTTGATTTTATCCTAATAAATAAATTCAGTAGTTACCAGCTGAGCAATAATGAAGGCAATAACAAGCAAAAAGCCAGGTCTTTCTGTGTAGGACCACCCTCTGGAACGGGTCACAAAAATTAAGGCCTGACTAATTGTGCTGACTTGAAGGTACACAGCTGATCCCAGCATCTCTTTCAGCTCTGTATCTGACATGTTGTGATTGTGTATATTCAAGCTTCTCACACCAAAATGATGCTGCACGTACAAGATTATGTGTCATCATTTCACATGTCACAAAAATAACACGCCACAAGGGGCCAAGCTTGATCCATGAACAAAAAAACCTTACAGGAAAGAAGTTAGTCTCATTTGCTGCCCAGAAGAATATGACAGTCATTAAAGCCAGATAGCTTCCAAGGACAACCCCAGTGGCAAAAATCTCACTTAGCTTCCAACTATCAGGAATTGGAGATGGCTTCACTCTATCTTTTGATATTGTCATGATGGTACCTACAAGGAAGCCAGCCAGTCAAGGAACAAGCAAAATGATGAATTAGATACTGAGAAATTTTTTGGTATATTAAGCCAATAATCTTTTATATTTATTTTTATGTATATGTCCATTTTGGTCTACCAAACATACTAAAAAGTAGCTTGTATTACCATCATTGAGAATTGCAATGACAAGAACCATGAAGGGAGGGAAGTCAAATTCCCAAAAGCAAGCCAGTAACATAAAGCCTAGCTGCAATTCAGAATACATTTAAATATGAGAGGTGGATGGTGAGGTGCATTGAAGCAGATATTCCATATACATTATATATACTAATTATTTTGAAAGCATAGCTTACCACAATACGTATAGTGATAGATACAGCATATATCTGCAAAGAAGAAAAAGAATAATTAGTGACAGAAGAAAGAAAGTGTTTTGTATAATATTTTTTAGTTACAAAATTACTGTGTAGTTCTTCATTCTTTGAAAAATGGCACGGCTAGTTAAAACGGCACTTATGATCACACTCAGTCCAGGTTCTGTGAGGACAATGTCTGAAGCACTTCGGGCGGCATCAGTAGAATCTGCAACTGCAATACCTATGTCAGCTTTCTTTAGGGCCGGGGCATCATTCACTCCATCACCAGTCATCCCACATATGTGCTTTCTATCTTGTAATCTTCTCACAATCTCATACTTATGCTCTGAGGAGAAATTCAACATGTCATCAAAAATTGGAAAAGACTTGAAAAATACGGCTCTTTATGTGATAGTTGCTGGAATTACCGGGAAAAACACCAGCAAAGCCATCCGCTTTCTCGATGAGCTCATCTATGGGAAGAGTAGCAACTGCTTTATCTTTGTTTTGACCAAGCAGAGATGAAGATGGATACATATTACTACCCATTCCTAGACGCCTTCCTGTTTCCTTTGCAATTGCAAGTTGGTCACCTGCATAGTTTATTTGAGAGCATGATTTAAGACACATGACCAAAGTTCTCATAGTTAGTTCTTATTGTAATTTAATAACCTAATTTGAGAGGATAATGACGACATATGTTTCTAGAGGTGGAATCTCCCACTAGTAGATAGAAACTATGACATTTTTCTTAATTTTCCATGCTGTCAAGTACTAATGAATTGCTCTTTTCTCAGTATTCAGAACATCACTAGGGTGAAAAAACTTCTAGATGTTGGATATGTTATTTGTGGAAATTGGTTAGTTGAACACATATTCTTCTCATCATTGCTGTCCAGGGATTTATGTTTTCATTATGTCATGGTTTGAAGTAACGGCAACAATCATGGTTCTCATTATTTAAGTATTATATCTGAATATTATATTGTTAAGGTTTTAACTGCAACCATGATAATAGAAACACTTAAAAGCTGGTAGTGACAATTACCAGTGATCATTTTGACACTAACTCCAAGATTCAAAGCTCTTTTGATTGTTTCTGCACTATCGTGGCGAGGAGGATCAAATAGAGGGAGAAGACCAACAAATTCCCAAGGGCCTCCAGGACTGTCTTTATCTCCTTGTGGTACTTCCTATTTGTTCAGAGTAAGTTCATTGCTCAAAAGTCTACTCATTAAATTTGTGTGCAAGATGGTGATGAATAATGAATTTCAAACAAGGTACACACCTGGCAGGCAACTCCAAGAGACCGAAGCCCTCGGTCTGCAAACTTGTCGATAATAGCATGTACCTTTCGTTCGATTTCTGATTTGTTATGTGCAAGATTGAGAATCTACATAGTATATGAAAAAGGGTAAAACGTAAGTCAAGAAAAACTGTGCACTTCTTTTGTAGAATAATTTCTTAGCCGTTTGATGCATGGAAATTTTTATTTCCCAAGATGATGCTTGAGAAACTTGAAATTATGTGTTCTATATGTCCTAAATCATATATGGATTATATTCTTTTAGGTTTGTTTCAAACAAATTTTTCTGTATAGGTTTTATGGTATTTGCGCAATTTGGAATTTCCACATATCTACCTGCTCTGGTGCACCTTTGCTGACTCTGTGCATCTTGCCAGCAGCATCAATGTATGTAAGTGCAGTTCTTTTATCAGTTGGGTTGAATGGAAGGAAGTGAACTTCTTTTATTCCTGCTCGTGCCTTGAAGAATCATCAAACCATCAGTAGATTAGCCAAACTTCAGAAAATTTACGACAAAAACTTAATTTGCTGAATTCTATGTTTAATTTTTAGAAAAAAAATTCAGAGTGTCAATACTCATTAGGATTCTTTTTAACATGTCATCTGAAAATGATACACCAATAAGAATCATGCAATTTATTTCTTAAAGGGATGTTAAAATGCAAGTGTTGTCTCCTTTATAGAACAGTTTTCTCTCTCTTCTGTTTTTTGTCTGCTTTGATATGACATCCTCAAACATAGATTAACAAATTAAGTTTTTGAATATTGAACTAATATTACCTCCTTTGGGTCAGCCAACATTGAGACAATTGCACCATCGATCGCATCCTGGTTCTCCAGCCTTGATGCTCTTGCAGCCATAAGTACAATGGAATCTTTGTCCACTCCTTTGGCAAATACCTACCAAATATTGATGATTAACCATAAAATCACACAGAAATCCAAGCATGAGTTTCTTTTTCTGTTATTTTTTGTTGGAAAAAGTTTATGTAAGTTTAGTCCTAGAGATTTAGCAAAGATAGGGCACGTCTCCAGGCTCAATGAACACTTATAGAAGTACTTAGAGATCTACCAACAAGGTCATCGCTTCGGCAGCAGAAATAGAACTCACGCCCTTGTGGGTTATGAGTCAACTCCTTATCAACTGAATCAACCTTTATTGGCATCCAAGCATGCATCTCTGTATGTATTGTATAGGCTTGGAATTTTCCATTTAGAGATATTAACTCTAGGCTTTCTATTCAACTTTTACTTTTCTAAGTAGAAATTTCAAGCACATTGCCAATTATTGGGATTTTGGTATTGTTCTTTGTATTCCAGTAATCTTATAAAACATTCCCGAGACATTTCTCAATGAAATTAACAATTCTGTCTGCCTAAATGCTTGATGAAATCTCCCATGTTAGTGCAGAAATCCCCTGTATAAGTAATTCTAGGTCCTAACCTTCCTATCTAACAAGAAATACTGTGTTTAATATCAATATAGGATGACTAAGATAGAAACCTCAATCAAATTCTTGTCCACTGTAAGCTTGTTAAGAGTTAATGTGCCTGTTTTGTCACTACATAGCACATCCATTCCAGCCATTTCTTCAATTGCTGTCATTCTCTTCGTTATGGCACCCTGCAAAAGAGACACCAGTTGTAACTTTTTTAATCTATAATAAAGAAAAAGATAAATAGATAAAGCCGTGTACTATATGTATCTTCACGAACCTGCTGAGACAGTCGATGCGAACCGATAGCCATTGTAACAGAAAGCACAGTTGGCATAGCAATGGGGATCCCACCAATTAGTAGCACAAGAAGGTTGTCAATACCAACTCTGTATTCCCTTTTCTGAATCCCATATATCACTATGATCTCAATAATCATTCCCACAGCAATTGAACAGATGCAGAAATTCCCAATAGCTGTTAAAACCTGAAACAGTGATGAAATATAGCTGAGCATGATCTCCTAAGGGCATTTTCATTAATTAGTTTTTGAAAGTTCAGATTTTGAATGAATTGTTGTGACTTGTGAACATTAATTAAATCATATAGAATTCATTAATATATAAACCTTTTGAAAATGTCCAACATGTGTGGTGTTTTCCACAAGATGAGCTGCTTTTCCAAAGAAAGTGTGAACTCCAGTTGCAATAATTACAGCTTCAATTTCACCTTGCTTGCAAGTTGAACCAGAGTATACTCCATCTCCAGGATTTTTTGTCACTGGAAGTGACTCTCCAGTAAGAGCAGACTGAAATGTTTTTTAAAAAAAAGACAAAAATTATGTACTAAACTTTGGATAAATTTTAGATCAAATCTGCCTCTATCCTTAAGGCACTATTTAAGAATTTGACCTGATCAATCTTCAAAGGATCTCCTTCAAGAAGACGAGCATCCGCGGGAATAATGTCGCCTAGTTTGATGCTAACTATGTCTCCAGGAACCAACACAGAAGCATCTTCTTCTTTCCACTTTCCATCACGGAGCACCTATATATATATATATAAATGCAGTCATGATAAGAAAAGGTGATCAAGAAATCAGAAAGGCAATGATTATAAATTGGTAAATAGAAGAAGAACCTTAGCTTTTGGGGCCAAACGAGCCATAAGAGCAGCAGCTGCATTTCCAGCATTGTTCTCTTCTATGAAACTGATGGTAGAGTTTATTACTAGCAAAATGATTATTCCTGCAAAATCTTGGTAATCTCCACCTTTTCCCTGCAAAATCAAGGCTCCTTTTATTTAATCTAAAATAACCACATGGATGATGGATTGGAATTTGGAACCAAACATTTCCCAGAAATTATTAAGAGTTTTTAAAATCACGGTGAAAACCTCATTTTGGTCCGCTAACTATAAGGTGAATTGTTTTTTGGTCCTTAAACTTTCTCATTTGTTCCACTGTTAGTCCAAAACATGATTCCGTCTTATTTCTGCCGTTATCTCTAAACTGAATACCCTAAGATGATTTCTTTCTGATACTAATAAGTGAATTGGTAGATAGAGAAAGAAAAATCAACCATAAATTTATCTCCAATTTGTGATTAAGAAAGAAGATTTTTCTTTTTCTCTTTGCCAAGTCACTTATTTGGACACGTATGAAAGAGACATCATCCATCTCAATTGTTCAGGTCAAAGTTAATGACAGAAACTAGACAGAATCACATTTTGTACTAACAGTGGAACAAATAGGAAAGTTTGAAAACCAAAATGGAACAATAAAAAGTTTGAGGATCAAAATGGAATTCACCCTATTGTTTGAGAACCAAAATGAAGTCTTGACCTAAAATCAAAGAGCAGCTTAGTATCATACTATTAGGTGGAAATTGATTGAATGACTTACCCCTCCATGTGCCATAGCAATGGCCATGATAGCTGCAGCTTCCATTACCCATGACAGAGGATTCCACATAAACCCCAGAAACTTGAGTAATTTACTTTCCTGTAAATGCATTGAAATATATACAATTACAAACAATTACAAACAAACAAGCAGACAGAGAGACTAACAAGCGTGTAGATAAATTGGTTGGAGGTACTTGGAAATGAAACCATGTTAAATACTTGGTGGGAGAGTTTTACCACCCTTTGTGGTCTTATTTGGCTCAAATAAGATTAATATTCGTCTAATCGTTAAAACGGATATGTGAAGGATATCCATAATTCATACCAAAAAAACAAAGGAAGAAAACAAGCAGAAAGAGATCAGAAACAAAAAGGTGAGGGTGTTAATGTAACCTTCTTTTCTTCAAGCTTGTTGTACCCAAACAAGTTAAGCCTCTCTTGTACTTCATCACAGCTCAAACCTTCTCTTGAGCATTTTAGATTTATAAAAACCTCCTCCAGGGGAACATTCTCCTACAATAAACCATATATATATAAACTTCAACATTAGTGAATGCCTAATAATGCTATATATGTTTAATCACTTCAAATAATCCCTTGGTATGATCATAAACTTAGAAGTGAATTTATATTGGTGAGGTAAAATTAATGTGCAAATTGTAGGGTAAACATACCAGATCAACAGATTCTTTGATGACAGCATCAAGTGATAAGGTTTTCTCTTCCATTTCAGAAATGAAATGCTCTTTCTTAGCTTGGGCTTTAATTCTTCAAGCTGAAGAGGCTTTAAATCTTCAAGCTGAATAGCCAAGAATGGCAGAAACTTAAGAATATGTATTATTTTGAATACAGGCGCATGCAGAGAACGTAAAAACAATAAAAATAGAAAATATCAAAAAGTCAAAAACAAAAATTGAACAAATAAGTGGCTTTTACAGGCGCATGAGAGAGAGTCGGCTGCCGGCTTGCATCTGCAATGGCTGTACTAAGTACAGAGCAAAAGGAAGAAATTAAAGTATTGAAATGAAGATATATATATATATATGTGTGTGTGCACGTTATATATAGTATACTTATTAATTATTCAAATAGTAGTTAAATCTTCGTTATCAACGTCTCCCCCTAATACTGTAATACAGCGGGATAGATACAATGCTAATTACATAATATTATTTGCGTCAAATAGGACAGGTTGTACGGAGTCAAAATTTATGCCGTACGGATCAAAATTTGGTCTATTATTTATTTTAGATCAAAATCTTATTTTAATCCTCAAATTATAGGATAAATTCCGTTTTGATCCTTAAACTTATTTTGTTCATTTTGATTTTTGATTTGTTTGTTTATTTCATTATTAGTTCAAAATGTGATTCTGTCTGACTTTTGCTATTAAAACTTGCACAATTTATGTTGGACATTTTTTGTCATACATTTCTAATATAGATTAAAAACCTGGACTAGCTCGCCCGGGTCAACCCGGAACCCAGTGACCTGGGCACCAGGCCGATCCGGGTAAGGCATTTACTCGCATGTAGTCGAATCGGGAGAGACCCGGTTTGGACCGTCGGGTTTTTTAAAAACCCTTGACTTGGACCGACAATTAACTTGTTTTAATCTTTTTTTAAGTATTTTTTTCTTGGTTTTCCTTATTTAAGTACTTGAAATTAGAAATTTGGAGACTAGAGAATATGATAAAGTTGTTCTTTAAGTATTTTTAATCTTAAAGTTGTTATTTGAGTAAACTAACAATTTGGTCTCTAAAAGATCACCGAGTTGACAACTCGGTCCCTGAAAGATTGAAATGTCCAATTTAGTCCCAAAAAAATCAAAACGATATACTTTATAGTCCCTGAATATTAAAATGGTATACCATTTAGTCCATAAAAAGGATTAATTAGTATACTGATTTGACCTTTCAAGGACTAAATTGTATATTTCAATCTTTCAGGGATCGAATTGTCAGAAGTGTTGTTTTGGTATTTTAATATGTATATTAATAAATATTATTATTATTATTTTAATTTTACCGGGTTAACAATTGACCCGACGGTTGAACCAATGACCCGAACCTTCAACCGGGTCAATGTCCGGTTCGATTACTAAAACATTAGTAATAAGTAAGTTGGCAAAAAGAGAAAGAATTTTTTTTAATTACAAACTGAAAATAAATTTGTAATTGATCTATTTTTACATGAAAGAAGATTTTTCTTTTTCTCCATCAACTCACTTATTATGTTACATATTAAAGAAAAAAACTGTTCTAAAGAATTATCTAGATATAACAATAGAAACCTGACATAATCACACTTTGGAGGACCAAAATGAAAAAAATTGAAAAGACTAAAATGAGATTCACCCTATAGTTTTAGGACCAAAATGAAATCTTGACCTTTATTTATTTCGTTTTAGTTCCTTACTTGTTTATCCCGCTCTTGTTCTTTAACTTCTAAGCTTCGTGAAGTTTGTCCTTTTGTGACGGACACCCTTATCTGTGGCTCTTTTACAATCCAAATTTTGCTACCATTAATTAATCAAGTTAGCATGTTAAGATTGCAAAACTCGTTTCTAGTACATATATATGAAACTTTAGAATTTGTTTCCTATTTCTAAATCATTGTTTTGGAATTTTATATTTTGTTTTTTTTTTTTTTTGGCCAAGATTGAGGACAAATTAAGGATTCTGTTTATACTAAGCAATTGTATTTGAAGTTTCTACTTGGAGGTTTCAACTAAATAGAGAAAAAAAAATGCATCAGTGGAGAGAAAAATAGGACTTAAAAGTTACTGATATTGTAATCAAAATTTTTAAAACCCTTCAATTTTGTTCTGCTATTATACCTTCAGTCAAAACTCGATACAAAATTTAACAATTTGCTAATTTGGATGCCATATCTAAGACTAAGAATGAGTGAACAAAATGTCTGGTAAGTAAATAACATCTAATTCAATAGTTTATAGATGGTCAAGCAAGTTTAACCCTAAATTTTAAATAAATAATGCGTCAGAAGCAAAATTGGTTAGTTTCTTTTTTATGAACATAGGTATCTTCCGTACATTTTAACGGTACAAACGAAGACTATTATCATTTGAGTCAAGTAGGATTACAAGAGTGACAAAGCTTTCTAACCAAGTATTCTGCTAGAATGGAACAACCTCAGTGTCTACCTCATTTTCTCACTAAGTAACGACATTTGTATGTGTTTGTCCTTTCACTGGAAGGTTATACATCAAAATATATGAAGTTGAACATGAAATTCACATTCACCTATCATTTTTTATGACATCACATCAGAACACTAGAGTTACAAATATCATTCTTCTGTTCACTTATGGGTTTACATCTAATACTTCAATAATTTCAAAGTGCATCTGCAGATCTGGTGGCCTATCAGCAAAATAATACTTCTCATATACCTGTAATTTTCCCCCACTCTTATGAGCTTCAGATTCTAGGAGATGAACTAGTGTGTCCTTTTCACTGCATATCCAGCCTCGCCGGCTGTCTCGCCATTGTCTGGGAGTTCCGTGAAGCATAAAGCGGACTCCGGTGGATCCTTTGATAAGCCTTTCGGAGACTCTCTTGATCACGTCACGGTCAGTTAAATAGGCTCCAGTGGAGTTCAGACCAACATCAACATAATGAACCTCGGTGATGCTGTTTAGAAATGCTTCCTTTGTTTTAGGTACTAAATTAATGTCATCATTTTCAATTGATCCAACATTGGAAATGCCAGAAGTGCCAAGTTCAGTGATTAATTGGTTCACTACTGTTCCACCTTTGCTAAATCCAAGGATCAATGTCCGAGGATGATGAAAAGTGGAGGATGTTTCGCATCGTGAGTGTGAATCTATCCGTTGCCCCTGCCCTAATATTACCTTCTTTACCTGTATCATAAAGAAACTTAGAATATGGCAGGAAGGAATTCAATTCAACTATTAAAGAAAGATTAAGGGGTGTTGCTTTCACCACGGTCTCCTAAACAATAACAGAAATAAAATACAACATAGTGCAGCACATTCGAATCAAGGATTTTGAAGGGAGTATTTACTCAAAGAAGCTGCAACCTGCTTAGATATGGATTCTAAATCACACTAACTAATGGTTCTCTCTCATTCATACAAGATTTAATAGTACAGTGAATCATGCGTAAGGAAGAGGAAGAGAGACAATGAGAAAGAGATAAAGAAAGAAGAATCCAAAATCCTATAAAAAAAGGAAGTAGATGGGAAGGTAGCCTTAAACAAATAATATTCCAAACCCAGCACTGAAGCTGAAAACATCATCGAATAAGCAGCAATGAAGAAGATTGTACACCATCATTAGTAATTATAATTAATAGCTGCCAAAAATAAAGCAAATATAATCCTAACTCAATAGAGATGGAAATTCTACAAGAGGGTGAAAAGAGCATGCCGTACTTCTTCAAGGGAATTTGATAAGAGTGAAACAGTTGATGTAGATGCTGGGAATCCAATTGGACTGTATGACTTTGGCTCTCCATAATGATTCACGGATGGTATGAACTCCTTGTAGACAGCAAAAGGCCCATTAAAAACAGAAGCCTCAATAACCCAAGCATTGATGAAAGGACCAAATTTTGACACCAGAATTTCAGATATTTTCTGTAAATCTGATAGCCTCTCAATCACTGGATTACCAGTCCCCTCAACTCGATCACCACAGTAAAAAATGGCATTTGCTGACGGTACCTGTGCCCGATTGAAGATTTTCAAGTATCACTAGGTGATCCAAATGGGCAATAGTGTTGTAAAAGCGTCAAATACCAGAAAACAAGATCAGATTACAATTCAAAGATGAGACTAAATAAAACATTTATTAATTTCTGAATCTAAAAGGACACCCACAGGCCACATCAAAATATTCTATTTTACATTTTCCAAATATGGGAAAAGATTTACCAATGAACTCCTCAACTACTAAATTCAACCAAAGTTCTAGTTATATGCCAGTTCAGTTGGGGGCGAAAAATTCCCAGTGATCAAATACACACAGAGAAAACAATAAAAGTTTTCTTTAAGTCCATGACCAATCAAATATTAGAATTTTTGTAAACAGAATTAAGTCGTACAAATAGAAATGCTAGAGACCTATAATTAAAGATAGAAGAATTTACCAATTACAGAAAGAAAGACATATATTTCTGAAGAGTGAAATGCTACAAAGCTCTACTGATTTCATAACCTACAGAGATCAAGGAACATACTCTCAGCGTTTTGGATTCAGAAGAAAGGCAAAGAGATGCACCAACTCTATGGCATGTCTTGCTGTTAGGATGCAATGGAACCCTTAAAATTCCACTCCAACGGTCCATGTGGAGATCTGAAATAAGGATTTACAAATAAATAGAGACAGAAATCATCACAGTTTCTCTTCCAAAATTAGGAAATCATAATATGAAATTTCCTTTTGTTAGAAGTACAATTGGCATCAGTGCTCTAAAAGAATAAAACAAATCGAAAACCCCTTCAAGATCACGTCAGAAACTCATAAAACATGTGAAAACTATGAACAAGTCTACATTTCTGATAGACTATTCAACTCACTCTATCCTTCTACGCTGTTAAATTGATAGATTACTGAAAGGCTATCTAAACTATCACATAGTAATACTTCTAACAAGCGGAAGAGCTTTTTCAGTTTTTACTTTCCCAAAAAGACACAGGTCTCAAACACCAGGAATTATAAATGAAGTTATGAAGGAGCCAAAATCTTAGGTCATAAAAAAAGTCCTCTCATATAAATTCTCCAAAGAATTTATTTTCATCTTTTTTTCAGCTCCAAGCAAGTATTTAACTCTATTTACTTTCTATCCTGTTTAAGCCATAGCTTGCTAATGACCCAGAAATAAAATCGATGACTTTGGCTATTAATATTATCACTGGCCTTTAGTCACTCACAAATTCTAGCTCGAAAGATTTTCATCTGACATATAAGTTATAACAAGTTTGATGTGCTTCTCCCAAATGAGGAATAATAGTTGAGATGGCAGAAACAGAGTTTACCAAAATAGAATCGAAGAATATAACATGGCTGCCTGAAATCGCCCACTGCGTTGTTGATACGATCATACGAATACGAACAAGATGGTGTTTCTCCTTTCTTCCTTCATTCGGCCGATTTCTTAATCTGTTAAAGTGAATTTTTGGTCTCATCACGTTTTTTTTTGTTGTAATTTTGATTCTATAATTTTTAAAAACGTCTCACCATTGATTTTTATTCATTATCTGCCGTTAAAGATAAGATGATCTGATATACTGAGTTAGATGATGACGTGGCAAATATGAGTGAAGTTATGGGACGAATGAAAATCAACTTAGGACCAATAGTGAGACGTTTCTAGAAGTTATGAGACTAAAATTGCAACCAAAAAAGTTATAGGATCAAATTAAAATTAGGCTTAAGTGCATTTTTGGTCCCAAAACTATGACAAAGGTTTCATTTTGGTCCCATAACTTTTTTGGTTGCAATTTTGGTCCCATAACTATGACAAAGGTTTCATTTTGGTCCCATAACTTTTTTTGTTGCAATTTTGGTCTCATAACTTCTCAAAATGTTCCTCCATTAGTCCCTTGGTGAATTTCATCCATATTTAGCCATTAAGTATGACGTGACATAGTGACTAGGATCATGATGTGGCAAAATAAGATGAAATGGACTGAAATAGGATCTATATGCAACATATTAAAACTTATCTATACCCAACCACAATATATACAAAGAGTGGTACTTCCTCTTCCTCGTCAGCCCAACGGGACTTCCTCTTCCTCGTTCCGCTTCCCGATTCGCCGTTGCCGCCGCTTTGGTCGTTCAACTCTGGCTGAGGATCCCATTGACTTCGTCGGCGCCTTCTGCTTGAAGTCTCTTCTTCCCCACCAGATTGGTCCCTGTTAGTACCACTCTTTGTATATTTTGTGGTTGGGTATAGATAAATTTTAATATGTTGCATATAGATCCTATTTCAGTCCACTTCATCTTATTTTGTCACATCATGATCCTAGTTACTATGTCACGTCATACTTAACGGCTAAATATGGATGGAATTCACCAAGGGACTAACGGTGGAACCTTTTGAGAAGTTATGGGACCAAAATGAAACCTTCGTCATAGTTATGGGACCAAAATTGCAACAAAAAAAGTTATGGGACCAAAATGAAACCTTTGTCATAGTTATGGGACCAAAATTGCAACCAAAAAAGTTATGGGACCAAAATGAAACCTTTATCATAGTTATGGGACCAAAAGTGCACTTAAGCCTTAAAATTATTGTCAAAGTTATGAGACCAAAAGTACACTTTAGTCTTCTTAATTTATTTTAAGCCTTTTTTTTCAACCAATTTTATCCTTAATATTTTATAATTTGAACAAATAAATAATAAAATTAACTGAAATATAAAATATTAGAGATAAAATTGACAATAAAAAAAATTAGAGACAGAATTGACATATTACTGTGGCCTCTATTTTATTTTGGAATTTCCTTATTATGAAAAATAATTCTACACTATATTGGACATGTTTTTATAATAGACCAAACCTATGAATTCACATAAGATTAAATATATGTTTGTTGTAAAAATCTTCAATAAAAATAAGTTATTTAGTGAAAAAAAAAGGTTACATGATCAACAATGATAGAGAAAAATAATATATATATATATATATAAGACTTTTGATATAATCAATAGAAATGTAATAAGAATTGTAATTAAAAGAAATTTATAGAAAAAAAATTTATATTTTTTTTTTCTTTTGTGAAATCATAAGTCTTTCTCACTTACCCAATTGTTTAATGATTCAAACAAAAATTAATTCTATTTGAACTGAGAAGAACAAAGAAAATCCTTCTAATTACGTATTTTATAAGCAAACATTGGTATAATTTAGTTTTTAACCAAATTTTCTGTTTAGAAGCCCAATTCTTGTAAGCTTGCCATACTAAAGAAAAATGATAAAAGAAGAGAAGCAGATTTTGGTTTGCTTAATTCATAATTTCCACAAGTATCAAATTGAAAATGCAAATATATAGTTGGTGGTCAACCAGTGATATCACTAGGTATCTGTTAAACCACATTATAGTTGAGCTAACTTGATCTAAAAAGTTGTTTTTGGTTGTCCAAACCATACAATTAGTCTTCAAGCTCCAACTATATAAGACCCACATAACTCCCTCATTGGCTATCTCATCTAGCACTTGTATGTCTTTCATTTCTCATAGCCTTCCAAATTAACATCATTATATTCTTCTTCAGTGTTCTCTTAATTGATTATTGAGGTAGCTAGCTATATTTTAGCTATGGCCATGGCTTACAAATCCATGATCACTACTTTCATGTTTGGTCTAATTACATTGTCAAGCTTGATTATGAATGTGAGAGTAGAAGCTCGCCGTCTTCTCCAAACAAACCAACCTTCAATCCCAAATTTGCCAGGCAATATTCCTACCAATTTCCCACCTTTGCCTTCAATTCCAACAATTAATCCTACTAATCTCATTAATAATGCTGTTCCTCCTTTCCCAAACATTCCAACCAATATTCCAAATATCCCACAATTGAATATTCCTCCATTGCCTTCCAACATTCCCACTAATATTCCAAGTATCCCACAAATGAATATTCCTCCATTGCCTTCTAATATTCCCACTAATATTCCAAATGTCCCAAAAATGAGTATTCCTCCATTTCCATCCAACATGCCATCTATCCCAACCACTATTCCATCATTCCCATTCCAATCCCCACCACCACCTTCATCCTCTTAAACCCATTCATTTCTTCACTGCCTCGCTCTTCATGGCGTTACCACCATATAATATATTATACACACACACACACACAAAACGGATATATATTTACATGTTTGGATTGCGTTCTTATTGTTGTTGTATGAGACTATCATTGTGATTTTCTTTTCTTTTCTATAGTCATCTATCAATTTCTTACCATTATATGTATTGCCCGTAATTTAATTTGTATACATTCATACTTGTTATACAATAAAATATTTGTCATCTCTTTATTATGATCTAATTTGCGCCCCATTATGACCCGGTTAATATTGTAAGTTTGTAACAAAATTTACATAATCAAACAATATCAAAGATCAGAAATATTTCTGAAGAGTGAAATGCTGCAAAAGCTCTCTCTATTGATTTCATAACCTATGCAAATCAAGGAACACATAATCTCTGCGTTTTGGATTAAGGAGAAAGGCATAGAGATGCACCAACGTAACGTACTCTACGGCATGTCTTGCTGTTAGGATGTAATGGAATCCTTTAAATTCCACTCCAAAATAAAGATTTAGAAATAAGTAGAGACAGAAATTGATATGAATCAAGCAAAAATTAGAAGATAAAATAAAGTGGAAAGGCAAGCAAGAAGATAAAATGTGGATGATATTGTATTAATCCCTATTCGAGTCTGAGAGAAACTCCTAGACCAAAATTGATCTGTAAAATATCTAAATCCGCATCCGAGTACTATTCTATTGTTGGAGATTGTGCCCTAGGGCCAATCATTTTATAAATATGTTTTGAACATATTAATTAATTTATGGAGATAAATTAATGGTTATCATATTATTAGCGTGTTTACTATGATAACAATCCTTGATTGATTATATGATAATTAATCTAAAACTGTCTCTGGTCGATCATTCACGTGGGAACGTAAATGAACTAAGACCAGCATGACCTCGGTGTATAGAGATACATGCACTAGATGCTTCTCGAGAGTCATGGTGCAATTATGTAAGGGTTACAAGTTGCTGGACCGACCCGGAGAGTCCTGCATGGGTTTAGTCATAAGCGAGCCTCTCCTGTACACCTGTCACGATAGCCTTAGACCTGAGGTCTTGACTATTCCGGCATTGTAGTTGTCAAACTTTGGCCTAGTCCAACGTTACCCGTAGCAGGGTAGCCATACAGGCTAGGTACGGGTTTGGTTGATTACCGTGCAAAGGAATGTGGTTGACCAAGATGGGATTTTGTCCCTCATTAAGATGAGAGATATTTAACTGGCGCCCTCGATGAGTCTGTCCAAGAAATGCGTGGCCACGCTGGGAATTGGGACTAACTCAGGAAATCGAGAAAGTTGTGGTTTGGATTTTGGATGACATTCCCGTGCCTGATCCATGACCAAAATATCGTGAGACAATAGGAATTATGACAAGGTGGTATTTAGGTTAAATCGTTAAAACGTTAAAGCGATAACTCCCGTGTTTTGGGTAGTCGTGATGGCTTGCTAGAGTCCGCTCACGACTTGTGAGTCATAAGATGATTTGCTGCCAACTTCACGTGAGGCCTGCTGGGTCACACATGAGCAGGATCAAGATGCTAATTGTTGGTGACACAATGTAAGACATAGTTAAATGTCTTAGGACATTAAATCTTGTCTTAGATAAATATCTATGATTGTGGTTTTAAATTTGTTAGACAAATTTAAATATAAATTAATTGTTAAAAAGGTTTACAATTAAATTCTTATTTAAAATATTAGGGAATAAATAAATTCAATAAGTTTCCTAAAAGTTAGGAAATTATTGATTTATTAAATTCACTAATATTGGGGAAATAAGAGATGAGGGTGGCGCCTCATTTATCTTAGTTTTATTAATGAAAATAGTTTTTATTAATTAAATAAAGATAAGGAAAATATCTTTTGGAAAAGATATGGGATTTGAATTAAAAGATATTAAGGTAATATTTTATTCAAAATTGTTGGGAATTAGTTATAACCACCTAAGGAGTTTGGGTTGTTATAAAATTCCTCCAAGGCTAACATGAGGATAGGCGCCTAGTTCCTTTTCTTGGGATGCAAGATTTGATCTTGCATTATAAGTTTAAGATATAGGCAAATTTCGATTTATAATATATATATTAAAGTAATATTTAAATTATAAAATCAAACTCCTCATGAGTCATGACTCATTCCAACCAATAGGATTTGAGCAAAGAAGATTTGATATCAAGATTTGATTTTGAGTCTCAAATTTAATTTGCCACCTATTTATTTTTGAATTATGATATTAGGTTTAATATTATAAATCAAAAGATATATTGAGATATCTTAGGATATCCAATATCTTAGAGATTTCCTAATTGGATTAGGATTCCCTAAAACTAGGAAAGAAACACTATAAATAGGGGCACTAGGCGCCTAACTCAGAGACAAGTCACAACACACATCAATTCTTGGTCAGACCAAGAATTTCGCCTAGAGCACCTATTGAGAGTGAAAATTCGCCTAGTCCTAATATTGTGAGAGTGAGTCGAAATTCTTGAAAGAGAATTGGACCTGCACCTGATAATATTAGTACTCCCCAATCAATCTTGATAATCAAGAACAGTTCTTGATTATTCAAGAATCATAGATAGAGTTCCCGTATTCACTTGGGAAGAAGTGAAGGAGGCTAGCACCTAGGCATCTGCCAAACTGCTCGTGTGGATCACCGGTAGAGGAAGGACACTCAGTGGACTTCTCAAATTCGCGAACACGATAAGTCACCGATTGAAACTAGGTAAACATCTTTTCTTACCTGGTATAAACATAGTTAGTGGATCCTGGAAGGAATCACAGAGTTAGCTTTTTATAAAGTTTTTTTTTTATTTTTCCGATGCGCTCCCTATGTGATTTCCCAACATCTATTACTTAGTGTTATGCGCATAACAACTTCTAACATAGCTGTGCTGCTATTACATGCTCCCAATTTCACGGGGTACATGTGCCACTTCAATACTTCAGCTGCTTCTATCCCCAACCTGTTGCTCCCACTAATTGGGCACTACAGTTTGGGCCTTAATCCATATCAGAAATCATCATGGTTTCTCTTCAAAAATTAGGAATTCATAATATGGAATTTTCTTTTGTTAGAAGTACACTTGGCTTAATCTCATAGATGAAGATTTATCTTCTTTTTGACAAAAAAAAACACTTGGCATCAATATGAGCTTTGAAAGACTATAATAAAATGGGGTTATGCTATAGAGATCTCTATAGCTAAAGTTACATAATATTTTCTCTCAATCTCTCTCCTCTTTTTTACTTTTTCTTGTTATTATTTTATTTTAATTCATTTTCTCAAAATTTGTGCCAAAATGTGAGAGGAAAAATGTATAGCTAAAACAATGAACCTTTACCCATACATACCCAATAAAATGAAGGAAAATGAAGAAAAGACAAATAGGAATCTACTAGAGAACTCTCAACTCTCCCTTCAGGCGCGTTCTCGCCTTGTGGCATCAAGACCATACCGTTTACTCTCTCTACACTACCAAATCCAACGGAGCATTCGAAGCTTGTTGGATTTCGAAGACGATGATCACATTGGCATGCCTCTGGTCGATGAAGACTCTGTCACGGGTTGCAATTCATTCTCTAGGATAAGAAATCTAGATAAATAGTTAAGGTTTTTTTTTTTGTTGAGATTTGAGACTAAATTGACAGTGATAAAATATTTTTGGGCTAAAACAAAATTAAAGAACGGTGCTTTCATAAGAAAAAAATTATGAAAAGAGGAATAATAAAATAACATAAATTCTATGTACTTCCGGGTGATTTTTACTTTTAAGATATGTTTGAGAGTTTTAGCAATGATGGAGAGGAATGAACATTAAGGAACATTAATAGATTCGAGCGGAATGGTTTGAATAGATATGTTGTTTGTGAGTTTTTAATGAAGAGAATAATAGACACATGTTTATCTTGTTTGGAAGCTATTAGTAATATAATAAAATTAAATAATTTATTTTAATTTTTCTAATATTACTCCTATACAAAAATATCTTTAATAAAATCATAAGGATATAATTCTCCTTACAATTATAAATATGTTCACTCTATCTTTAGCCCTCCAAATTGGGAGGACAACAAAAATTAAGTTTTGAAGAGTAATGGGGGGTTTTGGAGTCCTTTCTTTTTCATTTTATTCTTTTCTTAGAAAACATTCAAATAAACCATTTTATCATTTTGTCCATTTTACTGCATTCCATTGATTGGCACCCCATCTAAATATAACCTTACTTTTTAAGTCCTTGAGGTGAAAATACATTTAGTGCCCTCATTTATTTCTTATCTGTTGTGTTTTGATCCTTATTATAAAAAGGACCTTGACGTAAAAGAGAATAATTTCTTAGGGGTGAAAATCAATTTTCCCCCTTTCTTTTTCTTTTTAACGGAAAGAAGTGTATGGAAATTATTCAAAGACTAATCATGCAACTTTTTTGACAACTTTGAAGACTAAAATGGAACAAAAATAACTTTAGGGACTAAAATGAAATCTTGGACAAATATTAGGGACCAACGTAGGGTTATGGTCAAAGTAAAAAAATCATTGGAAATTAAAGTTTAGGACTAATTTTGCCAAAAAAAAAAGATAAAGGAGTAGATTGAAATTCACCCCAAACATATATATGAGACAAAAAGTGTAACTAAGTCAGTTCGTTTGCGCTTATAATAAAATCTGCTCTGATTATAATCAGATTATAATCAGAGTATAATTATAATCAAAGTTGATTATTTGTGTATTGGTGTTTGGATGAAAGTTGATTATTTAGTGTGAAATTATTGAAATGAGTATGTAATGATTGTGGTTAGTAGATAGAAGGGTAAGAAAATTGATAAATTGTATAGGGGTAGAAATGGAAGAAAAAGTTGGAAAAAGTAGGAAAAAATAAGATGTGATTTGACTAATAATCAAAGTGTGTTTGGATGTGATTGTTGCTTTTAAAAAAATCAGATTTTGTCACTGTTTGGGTGTGTTTAATGTATATTGAATAATTAAGATTATAATTTATAGGGGTATAAGTGTAATTGGGTGTGTTTGATTATAATTTATAGGGGTATATTTAAAGATATAGGGGTATAAGTGTAATTGGGGTATAAATGTTTGATTATAGGGATATAAATGTAATTGGGTATGTTTGATTATAAGAAAATCAAGATTATAATTTGATCGGAAAATAAACACAAACGAACATTTTATTACAATTATAATCAAAGCAAATTATGATCAAAAAAATGATCGACCGAATTTTAACCTGAGAATGCTATCAGGCCCGACGTTCGGTCCACCGATACAAAAAAATAGTCGACCGAATAGCTGAAATAAGATTATAAGTTTATAGTTTTCAACTAATTTTTCCTGTTTGGAAACCCAACTCTTCTAATTAATTGAGCTTGCGACACTAAAGGAAAAAAGATAGCAGAAGAAGTCAACAGGTTTTGGTTTGTTTATTTAAAAAATTTACACGCGTATATGTCAAATTGAAAATGCAATATAGAGTTGGTGGTGGAGCAGTGAGTAGGTATGAGTTAAACCACATTATATATAGTTGAGCTAACATGATCTAAAATGTTGTTTTTGGGTGTCCAAACCATACAAATAATCTTTCTAGCTCCATCTATATAATACCCACATCCATCTAGCACTTGCCTACAAGCCACAATCTTCCATTTCATTTCCCAGATTTCCAAATTAACATCGATCATTCTAATTCAGACCAATATGGCTTACAAATCCACGATCACTTCTTTCATTTTTGCTCTTATTGCATTGTCAAGCATGATGAATAATGTGAGTGTAGAAGCTCGTCGTCTTCTCCAAACAAACCAGCCTTCGTTACCAAATTTGCCAGGCAATATTCCTACAAATTTCCCACCTTTGCCTTCAATTCCAACAATTCCTACTAATCCCATTAATAATGCTATTCCTCCTTTCCCAAACATTCCAACCAATATTCCAAATATCCCACAAATGAATATTCCTCCATTGCCTTCTAACATTCCCACTAATATTCCAAATATCCCACAAATGAGTATTCCTCCATTGCCTTCTAACATTCCCACTAATATTCCAAATCTCCCAAAAATGAGTCTTCCTCCATTTCCATCCAACATGCCATCTATCCCAACCACTATTCCATCCTTCCCATTCCAATCCCCACCACCACCTTCATCCACTTAAACCCATTCATTTCTTCACTGCCTCGCTCTTCATGGCGTAACCACCATATAATACATTATACACACATACAAGAGATACATTTACATGTTTGGATTGCGTTCTTATTGTTGTAACTTGTATGAGACTATCATAGTGGTTTTCTTTTCTTTTGTAGTCATCTATCAATTTCTTACCATTGCCTGTATTTTGTATACATTCATACTTATTATACAATAAAATATTTGTCATCTCTTTATTATCTAATTGGCACCCCATTATGACCCTATTAATATTGTAAGTTTGTAACTAAATTTACATTAAACATACAATATCAAAGAAATACTTCTGAAGTGTGAAATGCTGCAAAGCTCTCTCTGTTGATTTTATAACGTTAACCTAATATGGAGATCAAGGATATAATGTCAGCGTCTTGGATTCAGTAGAAAGGCAAAGAGATGCACTGTTCGGATGTAATGGAACCCTTAAAATTCCACTCCAAAATAATGATTAAAAAAATAAAGGGACAGAAATCATCACGGTTTCTCTTCAAAAATTAGGAAATCATAATATGAATTTCTGAAATCATAATATGAATTTCCTTTTGTTAGAAGTACACTTGGCATCAGTGCTCTGAAAGACTATAATATAACAAGATGAAGGAAAAAGAAGAATAGAAAAATGGCAATCTACCATAGAACTCTCAACTCTCCCTAATACACTTTGTAGACCAATTAAGAGGAAAACCCCTTTGAGATCACGTCAGAAATTCCTCTAACATGTAGTCTTAGCAGTCCAAGAAGATCAACGCCAAGTTATAAAATGTAAACACAATGAACAAATTTGCATATATTTGAAAGAAAATTCAACGTGAAAAACTCATTTTGAGGATTAAAATAACTATTTGACCAATATTCAACTCATTTTGTCCTTCATACATTGTTACATTGATAGATTAGTGAAATGCTTTCTATATTATCACATCGTAATATATTACTAGCTACCGGAAGAGATATGACTTGTTTAATTGAAACAAAATTACATCCAACTTTACTCAGATCATAAAATCATTATTGCAACGGTGGTGGTCGACCCACACTTTCCTCATCGCCCTTCGTCACCTATTCCCGCCACCTTATGCTCCAATTCTCTGCCTCGTTGGCCGGCGACGGTCCTACCTCCCGTCATTCTCCGGCGACCTCAACCCCCTCTGGTATGATTCTTCTTTCGACCCAATCGATGGCCCACACGTGTTCTCGCCTTGTGGCCTCAACGAGTCTGTCATCAAGACCATACTATTTTCTCTCTACACTGCTCTTGCACAAGTACGAATACTGTTTTTGTAAATTATGGGGTACGGGTATGGCATAATAAATTTATTTATAAAAAATTATAAAAATTATATATATTTAATAATTTTCATTTAATAATAGAAAAATAAAAAACAAAGAGATTGACTAAATTTTTAAATAACATAAATCTAAACTCTAAACTCTAATACTAGAGATCTCATCAATTTTTTTTATTAGTAGTTTAAAACTTCAGCTTCTAAATCTGGCTCATCAAGAGAAAGGCTTGCAACCCCAAGATTTCCAACATCATCAAATTGATCCCAATTATCTCCACCAATGTCGCACATTCTAGTTTCACCTTCATATTTTGGACTTTTTTTTTTTTTATAGAAGGCCGAGATTTGTATTCACATAAACTAAGTCTTGAGCTCTTGTTGGATTGAGTTTGTTTCTTTTCATAGAATGAATAAATGAATATGTACTCCAATTCCTTTCACAACAAGAGGATGGTCAGCATGGTTGGGAAAGGAGTTTTAATGCCAAGTTTTGAAGTAAAGGAGTTGAAGATCCATACATAATTCACCATTGTTTGGGTTCCAAGTACCATCTATCACTTAAACTATCAAATTGATTTAATGCACCTTGATTTCCAGAAAACAAGGAAAACTCTGTAGTTGCCTTCAAGATTTCCTCATCTCTTTGAAAATACCTCTTCAAAAATTTGTTTCTCTCAGTACAAATTTCATCATCGATCTCTATGTGGAGGTACTCGATTTGGAGACTCATCAAGCCATTCGAAACAATAATAGAACCTACATCAAATTAAAATTTTAATTGATATAATAATTATAAAAGTATAAAATGTGCTTATAAAGTACCAAAAAAAAAATATAAACCTTAGATTCAGTGAATGAGCTAAGCAATGAAGTGGTGTGCAACTTTTAGTCCAACGAGCAATGAGAATAGCATACACCACACTATAGAAGGAGGACTCTTCATGCAATTCCTTATGCTCATGTTTATATATTGCATTTTTTACTTCCTCAATCATAGAATCCCACATATCATATACTAAGTGAAGCGTGGGCTTGTCAGTGTCACAAAAACGAAGCATGTCATATATAGGCTTTGTGAAATTTAAAATATAATCGACTTTATCCCAGAACCTATCACTTAGAATAATTTCTTTCACTTTAGTAGCCTTTCCCACATCATCGATCCTCTCTATATTTCGTCCACCTTTCATGAATAACCATAGATTGAAGACCACCTTTAATGTGCTTCAACCTTTTAAGCATGACAATAGTTGAGGCAAATCTAGTTTCTGCAATAGATAGCAACTTCAAAGAAACAAACTCATTACACATTGTTAGCCTCGTACTATGATTCATGATAAAGTTTCTAACGAAAGAGGCATCATTAGAAACTTCTGTGATCCAATGACATTATGTAAAAGCCACCTCATTTGCTACTGTATTTTTAGGAGCACAAATATTTTTTAGAGCAAGGTTTAACGTGTGAACTACACATGAAGTCCAAAAAATATGGGGATGTTCTTCTTCAACAAGTAATCCAACAGCCCTATAAATTGGAGCATTATCAGTGATAATTTGAACAACACTGTGTACTCCAACTTCATCAATTATACTTTTAATCAGACTAGCAATATAATGCTTATCTTTATATTCTGCTGAACCATCAATGGCCTTTAAGAAAATAGGACCCCCGTCAGATGCAACCATGAAATTAATTAGTGGTATTCTCTGTGGATCAGTCTAACCATCAGATACAATGCTTACTCCCTTTTCTGGCCATGTATTCTTGATCGGCTGAAGTAACCTATAAGTATTTGCCTTTTCCTGTTGTAACAATGTAGTTCTAAGAGCATCATATCTAGGAGGAACAAAACCAGATAAGGAATTGTTTGCAGCAAAAGAATACGAACTACGATAATATGGATTTTTAGCAATATTAAAAGGCAATCCAGCAGAATAAAAGAATCGAGCAATCTCAGCTTTAAGTTGTTCTCTATTTTGATTCTGAAATGCTTTATCAATTGGATTATCACTGACTGCTCTTCTTTTTTTACTTACATCTTCCACTCGGGGATTTGAACTCGTTCTTCCAGTTGGTAAAGGCACTTGAACAGACTTTGACTTTTCAGAATGTTCACTAACTATTTTGTTCAACTTTATAAGATAATCTTGATTCACATCAAAACATATTTTAATTCCCTGAC
The DNA here is from genome assembly GCA_003254925.1 of Chamaecrista fasciculata. Classification (NCBI taxonomy): domain Eukaryota; kingdom Viridiplantae; phylum Streptophyta; class Magnoliopsida; order Fabales; family Fabaceae; genus Chamaecrista; species Chamaecrista fasciculata. The sequence continues at coordinate 88,937 of QANZ01053758.1, read as the reverse complement.
CTGAAATTCTCAATAAATGTGCCCTAACTCTAGAATAAGACCCTCTAAAAATACCTTGGCAAAAGTTACATTGCCAAGTAGCATTTCCTTTTCCTTCTTTTTTGTCTTGCAATTTTGTAACATAAGCCCAAAGAGGACAATTATCTTCAGGTTCTCCCGTAGCAAATTTTGTTATATCAGATGAAAAAAAAAGTCATATTTGTAAAATATTACAAAATTATAAAATTAATAATATAATAATATAATTTAAAAATATAATTATAATTCATAAATATATNTTTTTTGCACGATTCACCTTCTTACTCAAAACAGGGCGTCTTCTTCCTCAAAATTTCTGTCTCCTTCATCACAATTTATCTCTTCTACTCTTCTACTCTGTTCTGTGCTCAAGCCAACGCTTTGTTCTGTGCTCAAGCCAACACTAGGAGATTGAATCAAATTTGATTTGATTTTGTGATTGTGATTTGAATTAGTGAGATACATAAGGTTTGATTTGATTAGATTTGATTTCTATAAGATTTTATTTCCTTATACCTTGCTTAAAACAATCTAAGAGTCGGATCTGCCTTGAGATAGCGAAGTATGTAAAGTGCTGCATCCCAGTGACATTTATGTGGCTTACTTACAAAATGACTTAACTGTTGTGTGGCTTAGTTTGGGCTAAACAAAGTTTTGATTCAAGACCTTGTGAATGTGATTACTCTTGTTGATAAATTTTTTTTATTATAGTGAAATACCCGATGTAAATGAAAAAAAAATTCAGGACCAAATCGAGAACTCAGTAAAAGATATGAGACCAACTTTATACTTTGACATTTTTTTTTAGGCTAAAGTGTACTTTTCGTCCCATTGATGTTTCCTACGTCCCTGGTTTGATAAAAATCTTCGATGAAATTTTAATAAACGCAACAAACAATAAACGGAGGGACGCATCAATGAATTCGCTAAAGGTTGAGAACGACCCGTCAAAAATTGACCCAACTCAACTATCATTTTAACCAACTCAAACCCAACCCATTTAAATAATGGGTCAATATGTTCTGTGCTCAAATCTCGCGTCCGTCTTCTTTTCTGATTAAGTCGCATTTTGGGCATCAGGTACATACAGAGACGTACCTGATGCGTACCCATACCCGGTACGGGTACGTCGCCAATTTTGGTGTACCCAGGTAACGTAGTTGGATTTTGAAGACGATGATTATGTTCGCACGCTTATCGTGTGCTCTCACGCTATTATAGAGCCTCTGATGGAGGCTCTGTCACCGGTGGCAATTCATTCTCTAGGAGAAGAAATCTGGATAAATAGTTGAGATTTCATTTTTTTTTTGAGATTTAGGGACTAAATTGACAGTGATAAAAGATTTTTGGGCTAAAACAGAATTAAAGAAGGGTGCTTTTGTAAGAACAAATTCTGAAAAGAGGAATAATAAAATAATAGAAATTCTATGGACTTCTAGCTGATTTTTACTTTTAGGTATGTTTATCGACATTGAAGAGGAATGAACATTAAACAACATTAATGGAATGGAGTGGAATGGTCTAAAATTTTAGGGTAAATTACACTTTGGTACCCTGTGGTTTGACCCTATTTTACTTTGGTACCCTGTGGTTTGAAACTTGACACTTTGGTACCCTGTGGTATTCTCCTTTAATACTTTGGTACCCTTTGGAGCTATTTTGTAATTTTAACCATAATAAATTTTACAAAAATTACATATTGACCCCTAAATTTTTTTAAAGTTTTCATTTTAGTCCCTAGATAATATGTATCTAGGGACCTATTTATAATTTTTTTAAAACTTTTTGGGGTCAATATGTAATTTTTGCAAAATTTATCATGGTTAAAATTACAAAATAACTCCAAAGGGACCAAAGTGTTAATGGAGAATACCACAGGGTACCAAAGTGTCAAGTTTCAAACCACAGGGTACCAAAGTGAAATAGGGTCAAACCACAGGGTACCAAAGTGTAATTTACCCAAAATTTTAAATAGATATATTGTTTAAGAGTTTTTAATGAAGAGAGTAATAGACACTTGTTTTTTTATGGCCATTACAAATTTACAATAGACACTTGTTTTTTTTTTTTATTTGAAAAGTACAATAAAAACTTGTTAATTTTGTATGGAAGTTACTTTTAATTGAATGAAATTGAATGATGTATTTTTATTTTTTCTAATATTACCCCTTTTACGAAAACTTTCTCTGCTAGGGTTTCCAAACAACAAGCGGCCTCGGCAACCCCTCCCCCCTCTTTTTTCCTTTCTTTTCTTCTCTTCACTGTAGGAGTAGTCTCTCCCTTTCATAATGAAGGTTTTCTTCACTCAAATAGTGAGAGTTGTTTTTTGTTGAAGCCTTTTTGAATATGTCAGATCTACAATTGAAGCTTGTTTTCAGAAGCTGATGTTGGTGAAGAATCGATCCTCCAAGAGGATAGCAAGTTTGGGCAGAATCCATGAAGATAATCGAAGCAAGTGGCGTTTCAGACTGCTATGGAGTGGTAGCTTGCGGTTATGGAGTTCTCCACTGTGGAAAATCTCTCCACCAGTTCGGTTCGTGTCCACTTTGTTTTTCCTGGAAAGGAGATTTTGCTATGTAGTTCTTCTCCTCTATAGTATGGTCTGGTGATGATTTGATGTATTTTTCTCTTCCTCTCGTGTGTTGCTTGGGGTTAGGCTGTTGTTTTTTTGCTAAGGAAGAATAGATCTTGCTTAGTATGTTTTCTGATATGTGATCTACATATCTCTTTCTTGGGAGTTGAGGACTGGGTTGTATTAGATTTCTGTTCCCCTTGGTGGACTCCCCTTTCCCCCGTTTGTAGAACAGTGTATGTTTCTCTTTTATGGCTTGTCATGATTTAACAAAAAAAAATAATAGGCCAAAGTCCTATTTTGGTCCCCCAGTTCTGCTCAGTGTTCCAAATTGGTCCCCCAGTTATTTTTCGTTCCATATTAGTCCCCCAGTTATGCAAAATTTGGTAAAGTTGGTCCCTCTAACAGTTTCCATCCATTTTTCTGTTAAAAAAAAAAGACAAAATTGATTTTTAACTCCTAAAAGTTTAAATTTTTGCATCAAGGACCTTTTTGTATATAATAGAACCAAAATGTAAGAAAGAAGAAATAATTTGGGGTTTTTAGTTTATTTCACCCAAAACCACAACTCTCTCTCTCTCCCACGTCGTTTATTCCTTTTTTTTCTTCTCTCTCCTCACCCAAAAACCTCCCTCGAACCTCTTTTCCTCCGCTGCTGATGGAGGCTCCGGCCACCGCTCCGACTCTCTCATCGGTCGTGCCCCCACCTCCAACTCCAACCCCTCATCTCAACTACTCCGACTTCGTTGATTCCTCATCTCTCTCCTCAATGTAATTCCAATCGTATCAAATTTCATCGTCTCCCAATTTCCCCTCAATCTGGACTTTCATCCTCACATGCCTAAAACCTCATACTCATGAACTTCATCATCATCACCATCATCGCCTCTTCTAAGCTTCATCCAAACAAACTCGACCAGAATTTCTCAACCTCAATGGATCTCTTTCGGCCGGTCAAGATCTCCGGCGACCTGTCGCCGGCATAATACAAATACAACACCCCAGTCCTTCCGCGGGTAGTACAGAGCCTCACGCTGAAGCCGATTGTGAACTCCCGGCGAAACCCATAAGCTTCGTTGTGTCGGAGCTTGTTGGTTTCGCCGGCGAAAGAGTGAGCAGCGCGAAGAAGAAGGAACAAAGCAAATAATCGAACGCAAATATGTCCTATTCAAAGGCAGAAAAGCAAAAAATTTCTTGAAAACGACAAAATATCAAATCGAATCATAAAATTAAAATTTGCAGGATTCTTCAAATCGAATCATACAAGCCTAACATTGATGTCATCTTTAGTGATCTTAGAGATTGATTTCCTCTTGAGGATTGATGCCTCCTTTGTATTCCTCTTTCAAAACCCAGTACCCATCTCTTTCCTCCACCCTCGGCTCCAATCTCAACGTCGTCGTCGCCACCTTGCCGGAAGCCGGAACTAGCGCCGTCGCCGGAGTAGTTGTAGAGAGCCTCGTCGGAGATGACTTGAGGCGAGAAGAACGAGAAGTGGGGTTTGGATCGGAGAAGACGCCGAAGAAGAAGAGGGTTCGAAGAGAGAGAAAGGGAGAGAGATATTATTTTTTGGTGTAAACTAAATTAAAACCCCAAGTTATTTATTCTTTCTTACATTTTGGTTCTATTATAGAGAAAAAGGTCCTTGATGCAAAACATTTAAACTTTTAGGAGTTAAAAATCAATTTTGTCTTTTTTTTAACGGAAAAATGGATGAAAACTGTTAGAAGGACCAACTTTGCCAAGTTTTGCATAACTGGGGGACCAATATGGAACAAAAAATAACTGGGGGACCAATTTGGAACACTGAGCATAACTGGGGAACCAAAATAGGACTTTGGCCAAAATAATATTAGCCCTATACAAAATTGTCCTTAATAAAATTATAACGATATGATTCTCCTTATAATTATAAAACTGCCCACTTTATCTTTGGCCCTCCAAATTGAGAGGACAACAAAAATTGAGTTTTGGAGGGTTAATAGGAGTTTTGGAGTCTCTCCTTATTCATTTCATTCCTCCTTCAAAAAAAATCTAAACAAATATTTTTGACATTTTGTCCATTCCACTTCATTCTATTCTGGCATTGGCACCCCATCTAAATATAACCTTATTTTTTAAGTCCCTAAGGTGAAAATACATTTAGTGCCCTCATTTGTTTCTTATCTATTGTGTTTTGATCCTTATGATAAAAAGGAAATGACCTTAACGTAAAAGAGAAAAATTTCCTAGGGGTGAAAATCAGTTTCCCCCCTTTCTTTTTTTTTTAACCGAAAGAAGTGTGAAAATTATTCAAAGACTAACACTGAAACTTTTTTTTTTGACAACTGTGAAGATTAAAATGGAACAAAAATAACTTTAGGGACTAAAATGAAATCTTGGACAAATATTCAGGACCAAAATAGGGTTATGATCAAAGTAAAAAATCATTGGAAAGTTTAGGACTAATTTTGCCAAAAAAAAAAGATGAAGGACTAGATTGAAATTCACCCCAAACATATATGAGACAAAGAGTTAACCAAGTCTTTAGTTTTCAACCAATTTTTCCTGTTTGGAAAAATGATAATAGAAGAAGCTAACAGATTTTGGTTTGTTTATTGAAAAAAATTCCACGCGTATATGTCAAATTGTAAATGCAATATAGAGTTGGTTGTGAAGCAGTGGGTAGTAGGTATGAGTCAAACCACATTATATATAGTTGAGCTAACGTAATCTAAAAGGTTTTTGGGTGTCCAAACCATACAAATAGTCTTTCTAGCTCCATCTATATAATACCCACATCCATCTAGCACTTCAAGCCACAATCTTTCATTTCATTTCCCAGCTTTCCAAATTAACATCGATAGATCATTCTAATTCAGACCAATATGGCTTACAAATCCACGATCACTGCTTTCATTTTTGGTCTAATTGCATTGTCAAGCATGATGAATAATGTGAGTGTAGAAGCTCGTCGTCTTCTCCAAACAAACCAGCCTTCGTTACCAAATTTGCCAGGCAATATTCCTACCAATTTCCCACCTTTGCCTTCAATTCCAACAATTCCTACTAATCCCATTAATAATGCTATTCCTCCTTTCCCAAACATTCCAACCAATATTCCAAATATCCCACAAATGAATATTCCTCCATTGCCTTCTAACATTCCCACTAATGTTCCAAATATCCCACAAATGAGTATTCCTCCATTGCCATCCAACATGCCATCTATCCCAACCACTATTCCATCATTCCCATTCCTCTCCCCACCACCTTCATCTCCTTAAACCCACTCAATTCTTCACTGGTCTTCATGTCCATATATCGTCATCACAACCATACAATTATTTACACACATAAATAGATATATTTATGAAAAAATATATATTGTTAGTAGGCGATCTATAAGTATTTCTGTAAGCGCTTATAGAGCCTGGAGACTTATCATAGTCTTGGTGAGTCCCCGAGACTCAACTCACCTAAACTTTCTTTTACAGAAAAAGAAATAGATATACTTACATATTTGGATTACGGCATTACGCTATATCTTATTGTTTTCTCAGGGAGATCATACAAGGCTATCATTGTAATTTTCTTTTTTTCTTATTTAATTTGTTCTTGTTTAGTGTGAGATTTACTAGAGTGTGTCTTCTTTCTAGCCTGTACTTATCAGGAACATTATTTATATACTTGCTAATTTGTTATACAATATAATATATATGTCTTCTCTTTATCTTCNCACGTCAGCATCCCAGTCAGACTGCCACGTCACATTTAACGGCGAAAATTGGACGGAAGTGACCAGGGGACTAACGGTGAAACTTTTTGCGAAGGTTTGGGACCAAATCTGCAACAAAAATAGTTATGGGACCAAATTGAAACCTTAGTCATAGTATTGGGACCAAAAGTGCACTTAAGCCTAGTTTTTTTATATTTGTATTAGAGTATAGGTAATTATAGGTATTTAAGTAGGGGTATGTTAGTAATTGGATATGAAATATGTAATGAAATGAGTTTGTAATGACTTTATAATTAGAAAACAAACACCCATATAACACTGTAGCTTAAGTTATGTAATGAAAATGGGGATAATGAAATTGTAATGAAAAGATAATGACCACCCATACAGCCCGAAATCTGTATGAAGTGTTTAGAAAATTAAATAATTTTTCACTTTTTTATTATTAGAAAAGTATAATAAAAATATATGTGGGCTAGTTATTCTAAAAGAAATACTCACTCTTTTTTTATACTTTGGAATTTAATGATGAATGTTAAATGGATAATTAATAATAATAATTAATAGCTAATGTAACTGCAAGATAGAGAAAATGTCATTGCCCAACACTAATCTCTGTGTCTTTCTTCTAATTTAATATGGGAGAAACTTACCTCCATTTCCTTACCTCCTTGCTGTCCAGTTCACCACTGATAACATGACATTTGTTTTTTTAATACACATCATCAATTATTGTCTAATGCTGTCAACAAACGGAGTTACTTCTTTTTTTTTTTTGGAACCAAAACATTAACAAACCTTTCATCTACCTCTTGTCTCTTTCATACGCTGCCTCTCTTTCTCCTTCGTATCTCCATTGCTTCTTTTTCTTTTCAATCCTCTTCTCTCAACTTAAACTATGAACAAAGATTGTAAAACAACAAGCCTTGTCGACGACGTCTCACAGCGCGTCATCGACGACACTTCACAGCACATTGTCGACGACGAAACACAGCGGGTTGTCGACGGTGTTTCACGGCGGGTTGTCAGCAGCGTTTCACAGTCCGTATTTGAGTCCGTATTTGAGCAGCAACCTTTGCAACACCTAAGCTTTGAAAACGTCTCTAACCATTGCCCAAAACCAAACCCTAAAATTTCTCAATCAATCCAACCTCAAAGCGGCATGATTGAGTACCCAGATAATACTTTCTCCTCAACTCCTTCAGGTACGATTAAGTGTCTCTTTCCCCCTTTATTTTTAGTATTTTGATGATTATCTTGATTTTGCTTGGTATTTGCTGATAAAGTTTGTTGAGTTTACAAATTTTTTTTAACTCTGTTTTCTATTTTAGTTGCATTTGTTAAAATTTTTGTTGGGATAATTATAATAGTGAAAGAAGAATCTTATAATTGTTACACACAACATTAATAATCTGCACTGTTGGATTTCCTAAAATCATTATCTGCAATCCAGATTAGAGCTTAATTACATCCCTAACAAAATAAAGCTAAGAAATAGATTTCTGCACTGTATGCATTATGTAAAAGGCATTATTCCACCTGTGATCTATATGCATCAGAGTTTATAGCAAGTACAAAAGTAGTCGAGTGGATTCATTTTCTTTTTATTTACTTATGTTTAACTTGTTCCTGGACAATACGAGGACAATGCTGCAAGCTCCCTTTATTATCTTTATTTATTAATCTATGTGTATCTTTTCTTTATATCTTATAATAAAATTTATAATTACATTATATTTATGACAGTGAACTTGGTGGATAATGAAGTGCTATTAAAAAAAGTAACTCCGTTTGTTTTGTTGACAACATTAGACAATAGTTGATGATGTGTATTAAAAAAACAAGTGTCATGTTATTAGTGGTGAACTGGACAGCAAGGAGGTAGGGAAATGGATGTAAGTTTCTCCCTTTGTCAAAATCTAAATAGCACTGGCACTTCAGCGAGTAAATAGCCTACCGCCAAGTAAATAGCCCATCACTCAGTTAATGGATTAATTGGTTGAAACTTGAAAGTTAATCAAATAATTTAATTAAAAGATTTGGATTTTAATGCTTAGAAATGTAATTGGGTTAAATAAACTGTTTTTGGCCTGAAAATTGGGTTAAATATATATTTTTTTTTTGACTGAATTGGGTTAAATATTTTTTTTTTGGCCTGAGAATTGGGTTAAATATTTGATGAGAGAGTTTTGTCACATTTGTAATTCTATCCAATTCAAAAAAAAAGTTATTTTCATTTACACTATTGAAATAATTTTTTATCTTTAATATTAAGACAAAAAATAGTGAAAAGTTAAATAACCTCTTATTACTTAAAAGAATAGCAAAACGGCATTTTTAAGTCCATTATATTTAGGGTCAGATTTAATTTCGTTCTTTATATTTTATTTGAGTAATTAAGAAAGTTTAAATTAGACCATTATTTATGCAACTTGGTTCAAAATGGTCCTACGATTAAATTTTGTATCTTTTCTTTGTTTTTTATGATATAGCACTTGATTTGGGTTCTCTCTCTATCCCTTTCCCTCTCAGGCATTTTTTAGTAACATGGTTTTTTTTAGAAAAGAGTAGGGCAAAAAGCGATAAAAGTAATATTTGATCATAAATGAAGTTTGTAGATTTACAATTTCCAAAACAAAACTTATATCATTCAAAATGTCACGTAGAAGACAGAAAGAGACATATATATAAGAGAGAGAAGTCAGGTCAAGTGTCACATCATCAAAAGTAAAAAAAGAGACGTAATAACTTATAGCAAAACTATTTTAAACCTAGATAATGAACTAATTTAAACTTTTTGAAAGATATTAGATCAAAATGATTTTTAAGACAATAAATCAAAATGAGTATTTGACCAATTATCTAATATGTTCTTAAGTAAGTTTTTGTTGTCAAATATTTAGATAAATTGTTGTTGGGTAAACTTTGACAACATTATTTCAAAAGTATAATTTAAAATTTTTTACTCTTAATTTGTATTTTTAAAAATAAGTTTTATATGTATAATAATAATCAACCATTTGGATCAAAATCTAATTTAGAATTTGAAAATGTCAAAAAGTAAAGATTAACTAGATATTTTTGCAAGAAATTCTAATGATTAGAAGAAATTAAGTCATTCTAAAAGCATAAAAAATAAAACTGACTCAAATAAAACATGTAATTATAAGATTTATTAGTCTCTTTATTAATCATGTAATTACAATCAATTTGATCGTTAGGTTAATATGTTAATTCAAATTTAATGATTAATAAAATTTTATAACAAATTATTAAATATAGGCCAAAGTGCGAATTTAATCCTATAACTTTGCTCCAGTTCCCAAATCAGTCTTATAACTTTTTTTGTCTCGAATTTGATCTTGTATCTTTGCTCTAAGTCTCAAATCAGTCCTATATCTTTTTTGTCTCAATTTTGGTCCCATATGTTTTGAAAACCTTTCACCATTAGTCCTCCGTCTATTTTAAATTATAGTTTAGTCCTGAAAACTTCAAGTCCCTTTCACTTTAGTCCTTGACTATCAAAATGAAAGTGAAAGAGCATCCCTAAAGATTCTCAAACGAGTAAACTACTAAATTGGTCCCTGGATTATTGACTCGCTGACATATTGGTCCCCAAATTTAGGAAATTGACAAATAGGTCCCCAAATTTTTCTAACGAGTCAAATAGGTCCCCGAATTTTTCTAACATTTGTCAAATAGGTCCTTCTGTGCATGTTATTCGGGGACCTATTTGACTAACGTTAGAAAAATTTGGGGACCTATTTGACTCGTTAGAAAAATTCGGGGACCTATTTGTCAATTTCCTAAATTCAGGGACCAATCTGTCAGCGAGCCAATGATCCAGGGACCAATTTGATAGTTTACTCGATTCTCAAACCTTACATCTTAGTCCATAATCCATGAATTCTTCATGAGATGGAATAGAAATGCAAAAGCAACACAAAATAAAACAAATGACAGAGGGACTAAAACTGAAAATGCAGAAAATTTAAAACCCATTGGAAAATGCCCCAAACTCACCGGAAAACGTAAGGAAATCGCCGAGAAACACAAGAACTCATCCAAAAACCTCAATCTTCACTGAAATCTCACTCAAATAATCGCCCTCAAATAAGAATTTTCGAAAATTCAAACTTTTGAGGAGGGAGGTGATAGAAGAAATGTAAGAGATTTCAAAACTTCACTCTCGAAATCACCAAATGTAAGGGAATCATCTATCACCTCCCTCCTCAAAAGTTTGGAATTTCGAAAATTCTTTCTTAAAGCATTTGAGGGCGATTATTTGAGTGAGATTTCAGTGAGGATTGGGGTTTTTGGCTGAGTTTTTGAGTTTCTCGACTATTTCCATATGTTTTCCGGTGGGTTTTAAATTTTATGCGTTTTCAGTTTTGGTCCCTCTGTCATTTGCTTTTAATATGTTTTTTTTTTTTTGCATTTCTATGCCATTTCATGAAAAATTCATGGATTAGGGACCAAGATGTAAGGTTTGAGAATCTTCATGGATGCTCTTTCACTTTCATTTTGATAGTCATAGACTAAAGTGAAAGGGACTTGAAGTTTTTAGGAGTAAACTGTAATTTAAAATAGATGGAGGACTAACGGTGGGAGGTTTTCAAAATATATGGGACCAAAACTCAGACAAAAAAAGATATATGACTGATTTAGGACCTAGAGCAAAGATACAAGACCAAAGTTGAGACAAAAAAAGTTATAGGATTGATTTGGGAACTGGAGCAAAGTTATAGAACCAAATTCACACTTTGGACTTAAATATAATATCAACCAAATTTAGAATCACGTTAAATATGTCATTAAATTTTAGTTAACAATAATATTTTTAACAAAAAGACTAATTGATTATAATTGCATCTTTTGGAGACTAAATCATATATTTTTATCTTTTAGTGACTAAATTGAGAAAATTACTATCCTTCATGGATTAAATAATTAATTTAATAAAAAATATTAAATGATCATATTATAGTTATATATTATATAATTGGCCAAAGTGTGAATTTGGTCCTGTAACTTTACTCCAATTCCCAAATCAGTCTTATAACTTTTTTTGTCTCAAATTTGGTCATGTATCTTTGCTCTAGGCCCCAAACCAGTCCTATATCCTTTTTTGTCTCACTTTTGGTCCCATATGTTTTGAAAACCTCCCACCATTAGTCCTCCGTCTACTTTAAATTATAGTTTAGTCCTGAAAACTTCAAGCTTCTTTTACTTTAGTCCCTGACTATCAAAATGAAAGTGAAAGAGCATCCTTGGAGATTCTCAAACCTTACATCTTGGTCCCTAATCCATGAATTCTTCATGAAATGGAATAGAAATGCAAAAAAAAAAAAACACAAATCAAAAGCAAATGACAAAGAGACCAAAACTGAAAACGTAGAAAATTTAAGACCCACCAGAAAACGTACGAAAATCGCCGAGGAACTCAAAAACTCATCCAAAAACCCCAACCCTTACTCAAATCTCACTCAAATAATCGCCCTCAAATGCATTAAGAAAGAATTTTTGAAAATCCAAACTTTTGAGAAGGGAGGTGCATAGAAGATTCCCTTACATATTTGGTGATTCCGAGAGAGAAGTTTTGAAATCATTTACATTTCTTTTATCACCTCTCTCTTCAAAAGTTTGGATTTTCGAATATTCTTTCTTAAAGCATTTGAGGGCGATTATTTGAATGAGATTTCAGTGAGGATTGGGGTTTTTGGATGAGTTCTTGAGTTTCTTAGCGATTTCCTTACGTTTTCCGGCGAATTTGGGGCACTTTCCGGTGGGTTTTAAATTTTTCGCGATTTCAGTTTTGGTCCCTCTGTCATTTGCTTTAATTTGCATTGTTTTTGCATTTCTATTCCATTTCATGAAGAATTCATGGATTAGAGACCAAGATGTAAGGTTTGAAAATCTTCAAGGATGCTCTTTCACTTTCATTTTGATAGTCAGAGACTAAAGTGAAAGAGACTTGAAGTTTTCAGAATTAAACTGTAATTTAAAATAGACGGAGGACTAACAGTGAGAGGTTTTCAAAACATATGGGACCAAAATTGAGACAAAAAAAGATATAGGACTGATTTGGGACCTAGAGCAAAGATACGGGACCAAATTCGAGACAAAAAAAGTTATAGGACTGATTTGAAAACTAGACCAAAGTTACATGACCAAATTTACACTTTGGCCTATATAATTTTGTAAGTGGACTAAAGTCAAAGGCCGTATTTTTCTGTCGCTTTCAGTAACTCAATTGGTTAAACCAACACTTTATCAGTTTACCAAAAATACAGTTTACCAAAAAAACCAACACTTTATCACATTTAACTTCCCCTGTTTCCATACCTACTTATATTCTTTCAAGTTCGCTGCCAATTATATAGAAATATATATAAACTAAGCAGATTCTGTTTTGCTTATTCATCTTAATTATTAAATTTAAAATACAGCTAGTTGGTGATCCTATCTGAACTATAACACCCAACCTCACACAATTGGTTAAACCACATTAGAGATTGAATTTTCAAACACCGGAAGGTGAACTAACTAACAAGACCCAAATAATACCAAAAAAAAAAACTAACAAGACCCAAATTAATAAAAGGACGCTCTTTTATTAATATTAAGGCAAAGTCCTATTTTGGTCCCTCATATTTGCTCAAAGTTCTGTTTTGGTTTGTCAAGTTTTTTCGTTCCGTTTTGATCCCTCATGTTTGCTCAAGGTTCCGTTTTGGTCTCTCAAGTTTTTTTCTTTCCATTTTGGTCCTTCATGTTTGCTCAAAGTTCTGTTTTGGTTCCTCAAGTTTTCAAAAAGTTTCACCGTTAGTCCTTGACTCTTTTTCATCCACTTTTTCCATTAAAAAAAACGAAAAAAAAATAACTTTCATCTCCCAATAATTTTTCTCTTTTGCATTAAGGTTCCTTTTGTAAAAGAACAAAATTGTTGGGAGATGAAAGTTAATTTTTTTTTTCTTTTTTCTAATAGAAAAAGTGGATAGAAAAGAGTCAATGACTAACGGTGGAACTTTTTAAGAACTTGAGGAACCAAAACAAAACGAAAAAAACTTGAGGGACCAAAACAAAACTTAGAGCAAAGATGAGAAATCAAAACAAAACTTTGAGCAAATATGAGGAACCAAAATAAGACTTTGGCCTAATATTAAAGTAGTTAGCATTAGCAAGACTTAGGGTGCGTTTGGATGCAAAGTTAAGGTAAAGGAGGATAAAGGAATGGGGGAGGTAATAAAGGAGAGGTAAAGGATTTGTGTTATAAAGGAGGTTTTTAGTAAATTGTGTTTGGGAAAATGAGAGATAAAGGAGGAATTATGATGTGAAATTATTTTAAAGGGTATGTAATGATTGTGGTGGGTTGAAATAATAGTATTGGTATTTTTAATGTGTATAGGGGTAAAAATGATAAAAATAAAGGAGGATAAAGGAGTGTTGTTTTTTTGTTTGTTTTGGTGTTAGTAAAGTGGTATGAGTAATGATTGCCTCGAAATTTGTGCTAAAGGAAGAAGTTAATAAAGGAGATTTTTCGAGTGGTAAGGTAAAGGAGGATGGAGGTGTGAATGTGAGACCAAAATGTAATTTTTGAGTACTGAATTGTAAACTTTTAGGGACTAGATTATATATTTTTCCTGTTTACTGTCTTTTAATTTTATTTTAAAATTTTGATACTACAAAAAATATTACCTATGTATATAATAGAGAAGGGAGCAAAATTTATATTTTCTGGGGTATGAATTATATATTTTTCTAAATTTTCTTCTTCAGAAAATATTAGCCATATATATACAGAATGATGGACCAATATGTATATTTTTTACACTTCAAAAAATATTATTATATATATACTGGAGGAAGGACCAAATTGTAAAGTCTTAGGGAATGAATTATATATTTTTTCCCATTAGTGTTTTTTAAATATTTTCATAAATTTTTAAACCACAAAAAATATTACCCATATATATACTGTAGGAGGGACCAAAACCTATATTTTTTGGGTCTTGATTATATATTTAACTCATTGATCAAAATGTAAATAACATGGACTTAATAAATTTTATTTTAAATGTTTACTCTAAAAAATATTATTAAATAATTGAAAAATAGAGGAAGGAATACGAATTTATCAAAAATTATAGGCCAAAGTCCTATTTTGGTCCCTCAGTTATGCTCCATGTTCCAAATTGGTCCCTCAGTTATTTTTTGTTCCATATTGATCCATCAGCTATATATTTTGATGACTCAAGTATTGACTTATTAAGTTAGCATTATTTTTTAAGTAAATTAATATAAATTATATATCTACACTATATTATATGTCTAAGGGTCTTCTGGTAGTCGGTCATTTAAAATTATAGTATAAAATAAATTATTACATCATAATACATAAAATAAAATAATTTAAAATATATATACAAAAGAAAAACCCATCCCACGTCCATGTATCATCCCATCCCACGTTCATGATGTATTATTCAAATAAAAACTATCCCACGTCGTCCATCTTTATTTTTTTTAGGCCAAAACGTGATTCATCTTCATTAACTTATAATAACATATCTATCTTAATTTAAAATTTTTTTTCACCAATTTCAAATAATTTTTTCTGTGATTTTTTAATGTTCAATAAAAAATGAAAAGAAGTTATTTTATTAGTAAACTTTTTAACTAATATTTTGAGTATTTTAAAATAAAATTAGAGAGAGAGAGAGAGAGAGAGGTGAGTAAAAAAATAGTAAGAAAAGATGAAGGAGAGAAAAAGTTGTAAGGGTAATAAAAAAATATTTTTATATGTAATTTACAAATATGCCCTTTGAATATTTTATTATTTTATAGTAAAAAGTAGGTAATTATAGGTAGTTGAATAGGGATATGTTAGTAATTTTAGAAGATAAATGAGAGATAAAGGAGAGATAAAGGAGAGATAAAGGAGGAAAATAAAGGAGGTGGAGATAAAGGTAAAACAAACACCATTTGTAACTGTAGCTCTGGTAGTAAAGGAGTACTGGGAAATAAAGGAGGATAAAGACACTATAACTGAGCATCCAAACGCACCCTTACTCTCTCTAAAGTCTAAAGTCTAAACCATTCTAGCGCCTGTGTTGCTCCACTATATAAGACCCATAACTCCCCACCTTGGCTTCTCGTGAAAAGCACAAATTAAAGTAGTTACCATTAGCAAAGCACTTGCCACCATAATTATATCTTTCATTTCATTTCTCAAAGCTAGCTAGCTATATATTAATTTAGCTATGGCCATGGCTAATTATTCTTATGGAAAACCCATGATTCTCACTGCTTTCATTCTTGCTGTTACATTGTCAAGCATGATGATGAATGTGAGCGTGGAAGCTCGTCGTCTTCTTCAAACAAACCAGCCTTCAGTCCCAAATTTGCCAGGCAATATTCCCACCAATTTCCCACCTTTGTCTTCAATTCCAACAATTAATCCTACTAATCCCATTAATAATGCTATTTCTCCTCTCCCAAACATTCCCACTAATATTCCAAATATCCCACAATTGAATATTCCTCCATTGCCTTCTAACATTCCCACTAATATTCCAAATGTCCCACAAATGAATATTCCTCCATTGCCTTCTAACATTCCCACCAATATTCCAAATATCCCAAAAATGAGTATTCCTCCATTGCCATTCAACATGCCTTCTATTCCATCCTTCCCATTCTTCTCCCCACCACCTACATCTCCCTAAACCCACTCATCAATTCATCCATGGCTTCCTCTTCATCATGTCCATCGTCACCACCATATGTATAATACATACACACACACACAGATATATTTACGTGTTTGGATTGCATTCTTATCGTTGTATGGGGTTGTGATTATCTTTTCTTTTTTTTTCTTGTTTGGTGTGAGATTTAAGAGTGTTTCTTCTTTTTAGTAGTCATCTATCAATTTCTTTGCCTGTACTTTTCAGGTACATTTATATACTTGTTATACAATAAAAGGTCAAAGTCTTATTTTGATTCCCCAGTTATGCTCCGTGTTCCAAATTGGTCTCTCAGTTATTTTTCGTTCCATATTGGTCCCCTAATTATGCAAAATTTGATAAAATTGGTCCCTCTAACAGTTTCCATCCATTTTTCCATTAAAAGAAACATAAAATTAATTTTGAACTATTAAAAGTTCAAATTTTTTGCATTAAGGACCTTTTTCTCTATAATAGAACTAAAATGTGAGAAAAAAGAAACACATGAGGGTGTTATTATATTTTACACAAAAAACACAACCTCCTCTCTCTCTCTCTCTCTCTCTCTCTCTCTCGTCAAGCCCAAAATTGTTCCCATCATGTTTTGGGGTGTGTCGTCATGTTCACAGAAAGCTTCCCGTCAAAATCGTGACAATTTTAGGCCACAATATCTCCATCCTCTGTCTGTCAATTTCACGATATAAGGAAGGTCAGATTCTCCCAAAGCGAGAAGACGATTCCCAACAGTTTTCATCCATTTTTCCGTTAAAAAAACAAAATTAATTTTTAACTCTTAAAAGTTTAAATTTTTTGCATTAAGGACCTTTTTCTCTATAATAGAAGCAAAATTTAAGAAAAAATAAATACATGAGGGTTTTATTATATTTTACACAAAAATCACAACCTCCTCTCTCTCTCTCTCTCCCCNTGCATTAAGGATATTTTTCTCTTTTCTCTCTCCCCCATCAAACCCTCTGTCAACCCCAAAATTGTTCCCGTCATGTTTTGGGGTGTGCCGTCATGTTCACGGAAAGCTTCCCGTCAAAATCGTGACGATTTTGGGTCACAATATCTCCATCCTCTGTCTGCCAATTTCATGATATAAGGAAGGTCAGATTCTCCCAAAGCGAGAAGACGATTCCCAATAAGAGCTAAACTAGTGTTTGCCAAGCCAATGACGTTTGTAATTTTGTACTGACCCATTAACACATGAGCCATAAAGAGAGACCAACGAGAAACAGAATCTAAAAAGCCATTGAAGCTTGCGAAGACATTGGGAAACAGAGGGTACCCTGCTTCTTTCTCAACGTTGTATTTGTGTGTTTTGACGAATCTGCTACAGAAAGTGGCTTTGCCGGAAGAAATTCGAATGGCGCGAAGCATGCCGTCGCCGTCGAAGAAGTGGTAGGGACGATCGGAAGGGATGAATTGTGGGTTTGGGCCGTTTCGAATGTATGCGCCGTCGAGGCAAGATGGGAGGGAGCCATGGATCATCGCATTCCGTCGGAGGAAGCTCGTCGACGGGAGCAAAATTTTGGAAAAGGACAATTTTGGGGTTGACGGAGGGTTTGATTGGAGAGAGAGAAAAGATAGAGAGAGAGGGAGAATGTTGTGTTTTTTGTGTAAAATATACTAAAACCCTCATGTATCTCTTTTTTCTTACATTTTGGTTCTATTATAGAGAAAAAAGGTCCTTATTGTAAAAAATTTAAACTTTTAGGAGTTAAAAATCAATTTTATCTTTTTTTTTAACAGAAAAATGAATGGAAACTGTTAGAGGGACTAACTTTATCAAATTTTGTATAACTGAGGGGACCAATATGAAACGAAAAATAAATGGGGGACCAATTTAGAATACTGAGCATAACTGAGGGACCAAAATAGGACTTTGGCCTACAATTTCAAAAACAACCTATAATTTCAAATGAGTCACACTCAAACTTGAAACGAAAGAGATAAGTTAATTTTTACTCGGTTAACTTTGAAACAAATTGTCCACTTTCATGGTCTAATTTGAATTCATTTGTTGACAACTCAATTAAGCAAGTTAAAAGCAACCCCTAGCTATAGACACGTTACATTTAAATTTAAAACAACCAAAGATATGACTAACTTTACTCGTTTTTTACTCGTTTGTGACTACTAGTGAAAAATCATGGAAACGCATGAAGAACTATTTTTTTTAAAAAAAATAAAATAAAATACCAGATTGAAATTTACTCCAAACATATGGGACCAAATGTGTAATTTGGCCTTGATAATATATTTAGGGAAAATAAACTTTAGCCTCCTAAGTTATAACCCCATTACATTTTGTACCATAAACTTTATATTGTAACACTTTTCGTGATCAACTTGAAAAAAAGAAGAATATAACCTTATTTCTCGGTAGAATAAGCTCCACAAAATGTGTGCAACACATTTGTGGTATAATCAATCATCTCCACGTACATAACCCATGCAGATCCGATCCTTTGTAATTCAATGGCTCTTTGAAGTTTTCTGAAGTTGGACACCACGCAAAAGAGAAGCAACGTTTCATTAAAATTTTACAAAATCAGCTCTCCACGTGTCACAATCTGAACGGTGAGCACCAAATCGAACGGTCAAAAGTTGCTCAAATTCAGAGAATTACAGAGGATCCAATTTCTAACCCATGTAGTTAATTTAATCAACCAAACTTATGATTGTCCTATTAAAAACTGTATGTTGGTCTACTTAATTGATGTCCATAACTCCACTTATTAATTATTTCAAAATAAAAAAGATTTCAACACCTAAAAAATCATGAAAGAGCATTAACTTCTAATGCTACAATAACAAAATCTTGTGTATATATATATATATATATATCTGAGAGAAATTATTTATCTCAACTCTCAATTATTCAAGTTAAAAATTACGGTAAAAATCAGATGCAATCAAATTTTTTTACTAACAACAAATTCAAGTTTGATCTTTAGTTTTGAAGCAGATTTTGGTCTGCTTATTATTTTATATGTAATTGCAAATGGTTGGTGGTCAACCATTCACTAGCTATCGGTTAAACCACATTGTAGTTGATCTAACATGATCCAAAAAGTTGTTTTTTGGGTCTCCAAACCAGAATTAGTCTTACTAGCACCATCTATATAAGACCCACGACTCTCCCCCCTTGGCTATCCCATCTAGCACTTGTCTTTCATTTCTCATATATAGCCTTCCAAAATTAACATCATTATATTCTTGTGTGTTCTCTTAATTGATTATTCAGGTAGCTCGCTAGCTATATTCAGTAATGGCCATGACTTACAAATCCATGATCACTGCTTTCATGTTTGCTCTAATTACATTGTCAAGCATGATGATGAATGTGAGGATAGAAGCTCGCCGTCTTCTGCAAACAAACCAGCCTTCAGTCCCAAATTTGCCAGGCAATATTCCCACTACTTTGCCTAAACCAGCAGGATTTCCACCTTTGCCTTCAATTCCTACAATGCCTACTCTGCCTAATAACATTCCTCCTCTGCCTACTAATCCCATTAATAACATTCCAAATATCCCACAAATGAATACTCCTCCATTGCCTTCCAACATTCCCACTAATATTCCAAATGTCCCACAAATGAATCTTCCTCCATTGCCTTCATTTCCAACCACTATTCCTAATATCCCACAAATCACTCTTCCTCCATTCCTATCCAACATTCCCTCCATCTCATCATTCTTCTCTCCACCACCCTCACCCTCATCCCCTTAAACCCACTCAATTCTCAATATTTGGTCTCATATCTTTTCCTCGGTTTTCAATTTGGTCTCGTATTTTTTATTGTTGTAGATTTGGTCTCATATCTTTAGGTCAAGTCCCAATTTGGTCTCATATCTTTTTCTATTACAGATTTGGTCCCATAATTTTGAGTCAGGTGTAGAATTGGTCTCATGAACTAATTATGGAACCTTTTACAAATATATATAAGACCAATTCTGCAGTCTGACAAAAAAAATATGAGACCAAATTGGGATTGTTTGCAAAGATATGAGATCAAAAGTGCAACAAAAAAATATACATGACTAAATTGTGAATTGAATAAAAGATATAAGACCAAATTTACACTTTAACCATTCTTAATTTCTCCTTTCTTTTCACCCCTCTGCTTCTCTTGCTTCTTGTGCTCACCGGTCACCACTATCTATGACACGCACTCACATGCATACATACATATATATATATATATAGGCTTGGTGATTGCTTTCTTCCATGTCACTATACATACGTTCAATATGTAATTTTCCTTTTCCTTTTTTTTTTCTTCTTGTTTGGTCACTGGTGTGAAATTCATTTGAATTTGTAATTTGTAATTTGTTTTTAGTCATATGATGAGTTCCTTGATATCATATCGCCTTTTCTTCTTCTTATATTATGCAATAAGAGAATTATATATTTAATTGATGTCTTTTCTTCGAGATCCGTAATTATATAATAAAATGCATTTACATATATTAACCAATGAAGAGAGAAAGGGAGTTCAGGCCAGAAAAGAAAAAGAGAGTGAAAGAGAGTCAATTGCTTGTGTAGTCTTGTACTTTATTATAAGGGTGGCTACTGGCTAATCTGAAAGCTCTATATAAAATTTTTTTATTTAAATAATACAAAAAAAAATTAATTAATTAGCACAATACCCAAAGTTTAAAAGTATTTAGGTATATAGAGTACTTGTTTGAGGAACTAGTATTCAGAAAAAGGAAAAGGGAGAACGGATAGGGAGGGGAAGAAATGGAAAAGGAGGAAACTTCATTTCACTCCCACGTAAACCTCTTTTACCAATTCAAGTTCTTCTTTTATTAGATGGACCAAAATGAAATTGCAGAAGAGTTTCACGGGGTTGTTATGTAATATAGACACAGGTACTGAAAAAGGATTGGTTATTAGAATCCTCTTTTCTCAAGATTTTATTTCAATTCAGTCCCCATTTAAATGTATTGTTGCCCCAAAAACATTTAGGTTTATTTCGATTTAGTTCCTGGACCAACTCAAACTCCTCTTTCCTGTTTTCATCATCAACGAAAATTTCATAGAAGAAGAGAAGCATTAGACACATATCTTTAATACTGAACGACTTCCATGGACAATTTTGAAAAGTTAAATTTATAAAGAACCCTCATATTTATAATAGAAAAGATAATTATTTAAAAATTATGCGTACATATATATTTTTTTAATTTTGTTGACGAAAAACTTTTGTATACCATAAGATTCTAAATAGAAAATAATTACAACAGAGAGATTCTATCTTTCTAATATAAGTAGACAGAAATCCAGGGATTGAGTCTCCATGATGGATTAAACTATAATGCAAAGGTTGATTCTTGACATGGGATGCAATGAGTCATGAGCCAATAAGATAATGACGTGTGAAAAAGTTAGTTGTATGTGACTAGTGATGTGACTCCATACACATTTTGATTGGTTAAAAAAGTTATTATTTTTTTATTATTTTTCAGCATTAAATTACATCAGTGGCTATAATTATGCCACATCAACAATTACATCCCATGTCAAAAATCAAACTTTGCATCTTAGACTAACCCTTGATTAAAGATGCGTAACTAGCACAAATTATTTAGTCGAGTCTCATATGTTCTCCTTAAGTGGTAACCCAAGGTCTTTTGCCATCTCTTATTTGAATGTTTTTAAGCATTAGATTGTTTAAGGTTCCTTATTTTTTTTTGGTCGTCAAATCAACCTCATTTAGATTTTGTTATCTAGGATTCCCTTTTATTGTTCTTTTCAATTGTTTAAGGGTTGCTGGAGTGTGGGAAGGGACTGTGTTTTTAATTGGCAGATTTTCAGTAGACAAAGAGAAAGGAAACGGCTTTGGTTCTTCGGAACAAAGGCCTACTGTCACAAGGATCTCTTCCCTTGGAGTATTTCAACTCTGCATTTAAATCTTTTATCACCTTTGTGTTTTCATTCTGTATTTATTCATGTATAAAATAAAAATAGTTGATAAGTATTTCATTTTGGTCTTGGTATTTGTTTATGATTTGACATATTCAATTATTCATCGCAAATTCATAAGTAGTTTTTTAAAGGTACTTCCCTATGACCAACTGATCAGGAATTAGATGCGACAAATGTATGAGAACCTGAAGATTGAGGATCATTTTGTGATTGAGGTTCCATCTTAATTTCAAATGTTCCACAAAATGATCCTAACTCAATCCCAAACTAAAATTTTCTCTGACAGACAATATTAAAGGAGTACTTCAACACACTAACCCATCATCTAAATGAAAATGGTCTAATACATCAAACTCTTGCACCTACACACCTGAACAAATTGTTATGGCAAAAGACAATAGCCGACTTCTACTTGATATTTCATGAAGCCTGATGTTTACAACTAGTGTACCAACAAATTTTTTGGTTGATGCCCTCCTAACACCTTACCTCATAAATCACATGCAAAAGCTACTAACTTTAAAACCCCTTATGACACTTTCCAAACTCACTGCCCCAAAAGTGAAACCTTTTCTAGTCTTTCCCCAGAAATTTTTTTGTTGCATTGCCTTTGTGCACCTCCATAACACTACCAAGTCAGATCCTCCTTAAAATTTATTTCATAGGTTACTCCTCCACACCAAAAGGCTATACATTTTATTCTCTTACACCTAGGAAACATTTCACTACCCTCCATATAAATGACCTTTAAAAGTCAGCCATTCTACCCTGAAGAGAATAATTAATTTCTATCATATTCCTACAGGCTACAGGTAGCTGACATTTTAACAACAGGACTGTCCTAGTTCAGATTTGAAGAGCTGATATCCAAGCTTGGAATTGTTAATATCTATTCCAAGGTTTGAGAGAGAGTGTTGATAGATGGTTTACTATTGCAATTTGGAATGTTATTATTTATCTAGAGTTTATTTAAAAATCTTGATGTGCATTTTTTCAAACTTTCTTTGTATTTTTAGCCTGTCCATATCTCATCCTATCTTATCACTAGGCTTAAAAGAAAAGAGCAGGGTCCTATCTTCCAGGAACTCTAGTAACAGACATATTGCCTTGGTTCCTTTCTAAAGAGTCTTGATTCATTCATTAAATCATATAAATATAAAGAGAACAATCCTCCGAAACTTTTCAGTTATTATTATTTTTGTTTATAAAAGAATAATGATAACTGATTAGAGAAAAGAGAAGCACAAAATTGTACTAAATACCAGAATTTCTGTATAATTGTATTATAAATATTTGAAAAGCCTGTCTTACTCTTTATTGCCATCCTTGTTGGTAGTTTCTCTTAGCTTATCAATCTTTAATATGATAATGAATTACTGATTATATGTATTATAGATCACTTGCTAATTCTAGATGTTTTTCTGTATGATCCGCATTGTTTTGAAACTTAAAAAAAATGTGTCCTCTTATGTGTGCAATATGTGTAGCACAATTGTATTAGAATGATGCAACACTTTAAATTATACTTGGAAACTTTAGATTCTGTTGAGTTATTGTGATCATGTCAGCATAGTGTCCTGTTTCTATGTTAGTGTCCATGCTTCCTAGTTTGTAAAACTACAATCCTTTTCTTGAGTCTAGTTATTTGGCAGTTATCTTTCTGGAGTTTTTCTCTTCCTTTTTCAGATTGTCTTTTTCCTTAAGAAAGTCTAATTGAATAAATTGGTTATTTGGAATTTACTATGTATTAACTGCTGATATCTTTTCTGATTCTTTGTGCTTTCATAAGGGAATTCTCCGAGGAAGATTTCAATTATGACTGGTATCTACTTTCAATCATTCTATTTGTCTTTTTGATTTTGATAATTTGCTCCATTTATCAAAGCAGATGGGAAGATTTCAATTTCATTATTTTTTTGGGTAATGCAATTGTCTGTGTCTACTCTTTGTTTCAGAGCTTCTCAAAATTGTTTCTCCATTTGTTCTTTACTTCTGGGTTTGTGAATTGTGATGTATGGAATTCCTTTTTAGAATACCAAAGGCTAGGATCACATGACTCAAATCTAATATTTGATTCATGACTGGAAACCTAAGTTGATAAAATGGGCTGATACTATGGTTGAAATGCACAAAAAGAACAGGAATAACTTGTGAGACTGGGCAGAAGAAGTGAAGAAGTTCCTATCGCCAGTGTATGTAATTTTGAAGAAATGAAGAACGTAGCTTCCTACACAAGTGAGAGGAAGATCAATTAAAATTTATGTAATTTTGAATCTTTATATACAATTTTCCTTCTAGGTGCTACCAGAATTGATCTTTTCTTCCATTCTTGTTTGCCTTTGATTGAGGCAAGATGGTTTTGAATAAAGAGTTTGCATTAGAAGGACAAGGCATCTGTAAAAGTTGTCATGTATTCTCTCTTTCCAGTGACATATAGTTTGGGGTTAATCAGATGTATCTTATGCTTTAAATTATCAAAGGATGTGTATCATGACATGTATGGAGTATACTATGCCCACACTTTAGTGACATTATCATAAATGCATTTGCTTACCCACCTAGACACATTCCATGATAATGTCAAGGCACCAATGCTGAAATTTAGGAAATTCTTATGCATTTTAAGTTTTTAACCTGAGAAAAAAGATTTTGTTTTATTTATTTATTTTGAAAAAAAGAAGAGAAAACTCTTTATTTTACTTTTTCTCTTTTTGACTCTTACCGGATAAAATCTCATTTAATACCACTGACTGATTTTTTTTTTTTGGTAGAGGTAGAGAAAAAATAAGGATAAATTACAATTTGGTACCCTGTTCTATGGACCAATTTCACTTTGGTATCATGTTTTTTTTCAAAAGTGACACTTTGGTATTATGTTCTTTGCACCGTTAACACTTTGGTATCCTGTTATTCCAAAAGTGACATTTTGGACCGATTTCACTTTGGTACCTGTTCTTTCACGATTTATTACTATGTTCTATCTCTTTTAGGATACCAAAGTGTTATAACGGTGCAAAGAACAGAGTACCAAAATATCACTTTTAAAAGGCAGGGTATCAAAATGTTAACGGTACAAAAAACAGGGTACCAAAGTGAAATTGGTCCATAGAACAAGGTACCAAAATGAAATTGGTCCATAGAACGGGGTGCCAAAGTGTAATTTACCCAAAAAATAAATAGGAAAAGACAAATTAGAGAAAAAATTAAATTTACAGAGAAAATTAAACTTGTTTTTTTGGAAACTAAGAAAAATATATTTAAGTTTGGCCCCTTTTGTTGTAACAGATTAGTAATTTAAATAAACATACTATATAAAAGTTAGATTATGTGTTCTTAAGGTGAAATCAATAAAAACAATTAAAATTAAGTCATTTTAATATTAAATTTAATTAACATTATTAACTGATTTTTCGAACAGATTACTATAAAAATAATTTTCAAATGATTATCATTTAAACTTACATAATTTCATTAATAATATTATTGTATTAAAATAATGTAACATGACTTATCCTCCTTTCTATCAAACTTATAAGTTATAAATTATAATTCATAAAATATAAGTTGAAAATTTATTTTGGTCTTATCCCTTATAGATCATTTAGTTTATAAATAGAGGTTTTAGGTGTTAATGTAAAGTTGATGATATCAATTGAAAGAAATAATCACTCACTCCTCTTACTTTTCTCTCTACTTTGAATATCCTTATTTCTTATATTTTATAACAAAGTGGCTTTTATTTTGGTCTATGTGTTTTTTTTTTCATTTCATTTTGGTCTTAACTCTTCTTCCCGGGATACTTTTGATTTAGTTGTTTTTGAGAGGATGCCTGCGTTTTTATCTGTAATTTTTCTTGCTGATTTTGAGGGGACTTGTTACCCGCGTAGAATAGGAGTTGGTTAATTTTCTTTGTTACCTTTGTAATCCTGGATGATATTTTCTTAATGAAGTTCCCTTTTTATGAAAAAAATTTGCCTTGTCTTTTGATATTGTTTCAAAAAGGAAAGTTGCAATTAATAATGACCAACAAAGGTTGACCCAGTTGGTAAGGAGTCGACTCATAACTCACAAGGTTGTGAGTTCGATTCCCACTGCTGATGTGAAGGCCTTGTTGATTGGCAATCTGTAAGTACCTCTGTAAGCGCTCATAGAGCTTAGAGACCTGTAAAAAAAGAACTTGAAAATGGTCTCGCATTATTTAAAAAAAAAACTACTAATTTGAAACTAGTGAATATATTTAACTTGATAAGAAATTCTCTTATCATGTGACACAAAATTACTAATTTGAAACCTCGTGCCTTGTCTTTTATATATATATATATATATATAAACGATAAAAAACACGTGACAACGATACTTGCCTTATCTTTTGATATTATTTCAAAAAGGAAAGCTACAACTAATAGTAAAAACTTGAAAACGATCTTACATTATTCAAACTAAATTACTAATTTGAAACTCGTGAATATATTTAACTTGATAAGAAATTCTCTTATGATATACGACGCAAAATTATTAATTTGAAACAGTAACAAAATTACTAATTTGAAACCTTATGTCTTGTCTTATCTTTTGATATTGTTTCAAAAAGGAAACACGTGACAGCAAAACTTGCCTTATCTTTTGATATTGTTTCAAAAAGGAAAGCTGCAATTAATAATGAATTGGTTCGAGTAAGAACTTGAAAATGATCTCTTAAATGAAATTACTAATTTAAAACCCGTAAATATATTTAACTTGATAAGAAATTCTTTTATCATAATTAGATACACGACACAAATAAAATTTGAATTCATCAGGATTAAAACAATAAAAAAGAAAAAAAACAAAAGCTAAAATACATACAATCACTTAAACAAGTTATACGCAAAATACCTTACAATTTTAAAAATATGCATATGCATATGCATGAGTTCTTCAAGATGTGCATATGAGTTTTTGGTGAAAAATATAGATGATTTTTTTTGAGAAAACCTACTTTTTGGTCCCTCAAATGTTACTGAGTCGACGATTTGATCCCTGAATTGTGGAAAACCACAACTCAGTCTCTCAATTGTACACTTCCGTCTACGTTTTGGTCCCTCACATGTGGTCCGTCAGTCATGGAGCTGTTAAGTGATGATGTGTCACTATTAAGTGCTTATGTGGTCGTTAAATGCTAACTTGGCATCCATATAATGTATCCAACTCAGCTTTTATTTTACACCTCATCAAAATCAATTAAAATGGGACCAAATATGAAATCCCCTCAACAGTCACACCAAAACTAATTCTGAGCGGCTCATTCATCTTCCAAACCCTAGAATCTGAAAATCTAACCTTACATCCATCTTCCATCTTCGTCTCTCATCTTCCATCTCATCCATCTTCAAACTTGAGAATGTGAATGGAAATTTGAAGGAGGATAAGAGCAGAGGAAAAGATATAGAGAAGAAAGATTTCTCATCAGAGAGAGAGAAAGAGAAGCCTAAATGAGGAAGTTGACTCAAAGATAGTTGACACTAGAGAAATCATTGATGGTGATGAGAAATCAGCATTAAATCAACACCAGCTGAAAAAGAAGAAGAAGCCTTTGCTGGGCAAAATTGGCAGCCTGCTAAGAAAA
This sequence comes from Chamaecrista fasciculata, assembly GCA_003254925.1. Lineage (NCBI taxonomy): Eukaryota > Viridiplantae > Streptophyta > Magnoliopsida > Fabales > Fabaceae > Chamaecrista > Chamaecrista fasciculata. The sequence goes on along the minus strand of QANZ01053758.1, from coordinate 61,358 downwards.
AAGGGTACTAGCAACCAGAAATAGAATACTTTGGACATGGGATTTTAATTTGTTTGGGCAAAATGGGCAAAATAGGTTTTAAAGAATGACGAGGCTTGTGTTATTGTTTAGGATTTTTCTCTAGTCACTTTTTTCTTCTTGGGTTGTGGCTTTCCAGGATTGCAGTGAATTATACTGTAGATGGAAGATGAGAGACGAAGATGGAAGATGGATGTAAGGTTTGATTTTCAGATTCTAGGGGTTTGGAAGATGAATGAGCCGCTCAGAATTAGTTTTGGTGTGACCGTAGGGATGGCAATGGTTTAGGATACTTAGGATATTCATTCGTATTCGTCTGAAAAAATATCCGATATCCGTCGGATACGGATAGTGAAAATTAAATTTTTTTGGATATTAGACGGATACAGATATTGCCCTCGGATACCCTATATCCGTCCGAAATGAACGGATATTTAGGGTATCTGATATCCAATACTCTATTATTTATTTAATTTTTATNAAACCAACCCGCTCTTAAAAAATTTCAGCCCAACCCAACCCGCCCTAAACCCAATCCAACCCAGCCCGCGAACACCCCTACCTATATCCATATTTTTTTGGATATTTCGGGTATCCGTCGGATACCGGATATCGGATAAGGTGCGGATATGGATATTAATTTATTGGATACGGATAGGGTACGGATATTGGATAGGATAAACGGATACGGATAGTGGCAAAACCACTAGATACCCTATCCGTTGCCATCCATAGGTGTGAGTGTGACTGTTGAGGGAATTTCATATTTGGTCCCATTTTAATTGATTTTGATGAGATGTAAAATAAAAGCTTAGTTGGATACATGCCAAGTCAGCATTTAACGGCCACATAGGCTAGGGGTGTGCATCGGTCGAGTTCGGGCGAGTTCGGGTGGGTGAGCGGGTTGATATAGTAAGTAGCGGGTTGATTTTTTGACACCTGAATCCGCCCGTCAACCCATACAACTCAATGAGTGCGGGTTGATTCGGGTTACAGGCGGGTTCGGGTGGGTTCCGACGGGTTAAACTTTTTCTTAAACCAAACATTTTTTGAGAAGAAATTAGAGAAAAAAAATTAAAAAAATTGTAATTTTTTTTTTCTGCATCATCAGTTCTTCACCGTCAATACATAAAAAAAATCAGTTCTTCACCGTCGAAAACGAGAGTGAGAGGTGGATGAACAAACCAGAGTGAAAGACGAACAAGAGTTGGAGAGAGAGAGACGAACGAACGAAGTCAGAGAGTGGGAGATCGAAGACGAACGAGAGCGAGAGATCGGAGACGAACGAGAGTGGATATTGGGAAGAGGAGAGCGTACGAGAAATTAAGAAATCAGAGTTGTGTTCTTCATGAGTTCATGTGTTGTGTCTTTGTGTTTGTAAATTGTGAGAGAGTAACTTAGTGTTGAGAGTATATTGTGGAGTCTGAGAATGAAAGAGGCATTAAAAAATTCAGAAGATTGTACAAATAAAAAATTGTGAAAGTGGAGGAATAGAGAGGTAAGAGTAGGTGACAGTTGTGATTGATAACTTTGGAAACTGGGAAATCTGATTGAAAAACGTCTTCCAGAAGTTTCATTCAAAATATCTAAAATTTTTCTTTCCCTTTGTTTAATCGGTCGGGTCGGATTAAAGCAGGTTAATCCGAAAACTCGATTAGACCGACTTTTTTTTTATAAAACTGGATCCGTCTATACCCGAACGCATAAACCCGACCCGACCGAACTCGATATTCACGGTCGGGTTAGTCGGGTTGGCCCGTTTTTGCACATCCCTAACATAAGCACTTAACAGTGACACATCATCACTTAACAGCTCTATGACTGACGGACCACACCTGAGGGACCAAAACGTAGACAGAAGTGTACAATTGAGGGATTGAGTTATAGTTTTCCACAATTCAGAGACCAAATCGTAGACTCAGTAATAATTGAGGGACCAAAAAGTAGGTTTTCTCATTTTTTTTTCTTGAAAAATTAAGGAAATTATTTATATTGTATTATGACAAATGAATCAAAAGGTTATAGCCAAGGTTAAGAAAACCAGACCGGACCGGCTGGTTCAACCGGTTGGACCGTGAACCGAGACTCGGTCCGATTCAGAGACAAAACCGGATGTGTATCAAACCGGTCAAAAATCGGATTAATCGGTGAGAATCGGTCGGTTCCCCAAATAACCGGTTTGGTTATTTTTCCTCCATTCTTGGTCTAGAACTATGAAATGAGGAAAAAAAAATAGGGTACCAAATATAAAAAGAATATAAAAGTAGAAGAAGGAGAGTAGGAACTCAATATCAATGAACACATAAAAAAAATTGTTACAGATCTGATTCATAGGCTCACAGCAAAGAAAAGGAAAACACAACTTGAAGACGGAGAAGAGAAAAGCATAGACGAAGCGGGAGAGAAAATTTGGCATCTTGCTGATAATACATTAAAATATAAATGCTAATTAGATGGTCATTAATGCATAGGTTAATACTCATAAATTGTGTTGCTATTTTTCAATGAAAAGATAAATGCTGATTGGAGAGTGATTAATGGGTAGGATAATTCTCATAAATTGTGCTTATGGGTGTCAACTTTTTTTTTTTCATTCTTTTTTAGGTTTTTTTATTTTTCAAATAAATATAATTTAATAACTAGTGTAATAATATTTAATGAAAGTAATTATTTATATTAAAATGATAGTATATTAAGATTTACTACATTATTATTTAATATATTTTTTGATAATAATTAATTTTTATAATATATAAAATGAAAAAATATATATTTCATTATAAACGATCGGACCGCGATTGAACCCCCTTTGAACTATTGAACCTTAAACCCGACCGGTTCCGGTCCGATTTTTAGAACTTTGCTTATAGCAAAACCCCCATAAGCAGCGAGTCCAAAGCGAGAGCCTTCTTGTGAGGGCCTTCTTCCTCCTCAAGCTCTCACTACAGAAGAAGCATTATTTCAATCGCAGCTTTTCGATTCTCAAATCTCTGCTTACTCTCTTTCTCTTTCTCTTTCCGGCGATGGATATTGAACAAAATCAAGCGGATTTCATCGATCACTTCGTCAAGCAAGCCTCTTCCGCTAAGGGTTCCGCACTCGCTTCCGTCGTTGTTGAAGCCACTTCTCACCCTTCTCTCTTCGCTTTCTCTGAGATTCTTGCCGTCCCCAATGTTGTAGAGGTTCCTACACATCCCAATGCTCTGGAATTTTTACTTTCCGAAATTTTTATTCTGTTTTGATGCTTTGAGGATTCTTGGTCTAGGAAAAAGGGTTTTCTTTAATAGATTTCATAGTTTATGCTGGGAAAATCATATCTTTCTTATAGTCTTATGATTTTTTGTCACTGTTGAAATTGTTTGTGTTTGACACGTACTTTTGGGTTCTTTCTAATTCTTGTTAGGTCTTGTGAAACTAGTATCAACTGCAAAGTTTAGGTTGTAATGCGATATGGATATCTCATACCATTTTTCCTCGTTTAGTCTTTTTAAGGTATTGGTGGTTAAATATGAAGATAATACCACTTAGTTTCTGTTGAGCATTTCTTCTGGGAAAGAAAGTTTTAGGGGAAATATGGCTATGTTGATGATTTGATTATGCTGGCATCGGTTTTGAAAATTGATCAGCTAGGGTTAGAATTTGTTAAAAAAAAAACGGGATTTTTGTTTTTCTCTTCTCCTGTAAATGAATTATTCCTGTTTATTTATTCCATTCTGATAACTTGGGTCAAAAAAGAAGTTCATTGTGATAATTAGATTCTATGTCTTTCGTAAGGATTTTTAATCACAAATCTGTGCAGCTTGAAGGAACTGAAAACTCTGTCTACCTTGATGTGCTTCAATTGTTTGCATATGGCACATGGAGTGATTACAAGAGTAAGCCTAAAGATTCACCCTTCTTTTCTTTTCATTTTGTATTTTATTTCTGTTTATAATTATTTTTTATTTACGCAGTTCATTAAGTATATAATGGATGCTTTTCTTGAATTTTTTGAATGCTAATGTTTCATATGGATATTATAGCAACTAGCACTAATAATTGATGTCAATGTTCAGTAAATTTGAAATTTGTGTTAATGTGATTACTGGATGTATGAGTCATAAAATAGGAAGTTGTAACTTTTTTCTGGATAAGATTCTGCGGGGTGATATTTCTATCAAAAATATTGTTTTCCTGCATTTGGTGGTTTGGAGGGGCCTTTCCATGTCCATTGGTTTTTACTTTTATTTATATGTGGTGCTTGGATTCTCCAGGAAGACAAATTCATGTAGTTTTATTGTCCTTTTTTCTTTTGCTCTCCTTTTTGTTTAAAATTCCAATGGTTAATTAGGATTGTAGTACTTTGATGTTGTATGTGGAAACACTTTACCCATTGATAGGGTCTCTTCTGATTAAGGCTTATGTGATCATTGCTTGCCTTTATTCATTTTCTGAGTAGTAAATTATATAAATGGGAAATTCTTTTTCTAATCTTTCTTTTTTCTGAGGATGGAATTGTCTTGGGTGCAAAGGTATTGTTTATCATGTTTAGGGATTGGGAAACTGCAACTCTTTTTTAAGATTAGAATATCATAGTGGAGCTTGTTTGAAGACTTCTTGTGGTTTTTAGATAATGCTGGCCGTCTTCCACAATTGATGCCTGATCAGATCCTCAAGCTAAAGCAACTTACAGTTCTTACGCTGGCTGAGACAAACAAGGTATGGCTCCTTTAAGTCTCTGGCAGACTTAGCAATTAGGAAATATCTGGTCTCACTGCTTGGCTTGGTTTTATGAGTGATTTTGATTATTAATGATTGATTAATTATTAGTATTATGAATAAAAAAAAAGAGTCTTGGGCCTTTTTGCTTTTGTTTCTTTTGGTTCAATACCTTTGTTTCCATAAAATGAATGAGTAGAAAGCAAATATTTATTAGAAATAAATGATATTCAAATGAGATGGATAATTTATCCTCCTAAAAGTTTGGAATGTTAGGAAAGAAGACAACACCTTAGCCAAACCTCAAAACCAAAGAGGTAAACAATGCAGGACAGCTTTTGAGCCTCTGCATATCTGCCAGATACTCCCTTGAAAACACGATGAGGAAAGCACCTTAGGAAGACCATAACCATTATACTGCCCTGCAGTTACTGAAATGGTAATGAAACACCCTTAAAGAATTGTGTTCTTGTTTGAGTTGTTTCCAATAAAATACATCATAGTAAAGCCAAAAAAGCAAACCACCATAGCATTTTGATCACCAAAAAGTCCAAATAACTTAAGTCTCTTAATGCCTCTTGGAAATGTAGAAAAAGACTTGTAGTAGATTCGGAACTGAACACATTACACACATTAGGGGGTAAAAAGCTTTCATTGGTTTACGAACCCGTTGCATATCATTAGTGTTAGTTTTATTAAGTACTGATCTCCAAAAAAATAAATTAACCTATGTAGGAGTCATAGACTTCCAAATTGGTTTAGAGTTTGTTAAGTTTAAGTCATGTGTTGTAGTTGGCAATCCCTTCTCTTTTTCTGATCATTTAAATGTATACCACATTGAGATTTACTTGTCTTGAAGTCTTTATTGAAACTCACTGTCTCAATCATCGCTTCCCTAGAACCTATTTCAATTATGTCTAGGAGTTTTTTTTTTTTCTTTGTTGTCTGTTGACAACATATGTTTAATAAACACTGAAAGTATATTTAGTTTCATTTTAGCTATTTGTGCATGTCTTTTGATTTATGGAATTACTCATCACAGTGTAGTTAAGGCGCTGAGGCGAGGCGCACATGGGGTAAACGCCTCTCAAACCATGAGAGGCGTTGGGTTCATTGAGGCGCAATGAAGCGCTCGCTTTTGGCGCTTTTTATCATGCATAAGCGTGCGACTTAGTCGCCCTGAAAATAAGAGACATGTTACTTCTTCTATTCTTCAGCGGTTCTGCCCTGAAAATTGCATGCTAATTTATTAATTTTCTATCCTGTTCGGTCACCTACCTCCACTATTATTTTTTTATTGTATTTTTTGTGTTATACCTACACTATTCTTTTTTAATTATATTCTTTGTCTCCCACCTCCACTATTTTTTTATTATATTCATTTCCTCCACTATTGACCTCCACTATTCCAATCATAACTCCAGCCTCCATATCTCTTAATAACCACCGCCATAAATATCCTTCTAACTTCTAAGCCAAAATAAAAAATTCTGTTCTGGTATTTTACATATATGTGCCCCACTGCCCTGTTATTTTTATATAAATTTCTGACACTGATTTATAGACAGAAGATGTTGAGGGATATAAATTTAATAAAGGAGTAGAAAGTGATGATAATTATAAATATGAATCAAGATTCAGAATAAGACACTTATTCTTATTTTAGGGTCTTTCTTATTTTTATTATGTTTTGAGTTTTTTGAGTTTGAGTGAACATGTTTTGGCTTTTGGCTCTTCAATTTCATATGTACTCTAGTTTCTTAATGATTTTGATTATTATAGTAATTTATGAGTTGTTTTATGTGGCATATTGTTAGAAAAATTACATCTCTATATGTTTGTTCATGTAACATATGTCTAGTATTTTAACTTATGTTAGAACATCTTAGTTCGCTCGGGCGACCGCCTTTCTATCGCCTCTCGCCTAAGGCGTTTTAGGGGCTTGGCGCCTCGAGGGCGCCTTTCGCCTTTGACTACCTTGACTCATCTTTGATTAAGTTATTAAATCTTCATTTTCTTGGCCCCAGGTATTACCTTATGACCAACTGATGCAGGAATTAGATGTGACAAATGTTCGTGAACTTGAAGATTTTCTAATTAATGAATGCATGTATGCGGTAGGTATCATTATCATATCTTTCTAGAATTACATTTTGTCCAAATGTGCTGAAAATATTAGTAGCTTTTACCATTTTGTTCTGATGAATAGAACATCTTGCTACTATAGTTATTACTATCTTTTCTTAATAATCATAGGTATGAGAGTGAATTACACTAACCTCCCTTGAGATTTAGTTAAATTTTATTTGATTCCCATCAACTCAACTCCCTTGACATTTGATATGATGTTTCCTCCCCTCTAATTATTTTCTGGCAATAAAGTTTACTTTTTACGCAATATACATTCCTTTTAAAACAACAAAATTACTTAACTGATCTCATGATCGTACGAAAATTTCATGTTAGAACTTTATACCAACTTAACTGCCTTTACCTATATATATCAAAAATAAAATCATAGTTTTATCCTGTGCAGAAAATTATTTTCATTAAAAAATAAATATATTTGAGGGGAGGTAAGTGTATTTTTAAATAATCAATAAATGCGCAAATATAATTTAGTGAAAGGTTAACGTAATTTTTATTATTATTTATAAATTAATAACTAGAAGTGTCCGGATAAACAAAATTACAAAACCTCTAAGCAAAATGTAAAATTAATAACTCCATTTCTCTTCATATCCATTGAAGACAAAGTATGGAAGCAGATATGACCTATCAATTTTTTTTTTCATAAGTACTCCATGCAATTCTTTATTAGAGGACACCTGAACAGCATTAAACATTACATGGCAGATCACTTTTTCGTTAATGTTGATGCCAAAGGTATTAATACTTGTCATTTATTTTGCAATACTTGTTCAGTCTTCTATTGACTTATCGATCTTTGGTTTCGATTTTAAAATCTACTGCAAATTACTCACTGGATTGAATTAAGATGATAATCTTTGTCCTTCCCTTTATGATTTTATTTTACTCTACACAATTTTGGCTATTATATTTATGGAGTTTCTCATTAATATTTTGCTCTCTTTTCCCTCAAGATTTGGGACAGTCAAATTAAATAAATCGGTTAATTGGAAACAATTTTTAGCATATATGGCTAATATTTTGTCTCATTCTTATTGATTTCTCCAGGGTATAGTCAGAGGAAAGCTGGATCAGCTGCGAAGATGCTTTGAGGTCCCACTCATGTTTTCTGTTTGTGTTTGTTTGAATTGTTTATTTTCGTTTTCCTTTATTTAGTTGCATTTGTTGAGTCCTCTATCAGAAATCTCATTGATTTGAGGGTGAACTTTAGGTCCAATTTGCAGCCGGGAGGGACTTGAGACCTGGTCAACTGGGAAATATGATACACACACTCTCTAACTGGTAATGTAAATTCTTATGTTGCAACTGTGAAAACTCATAGCCATTTGTCGCAGCTTGGAAAATCAGTTAATTATATCTGGCCAAGTACTTAGATTGCCTAGTTAGACTGTAAATATGCAAGCAAAATTGTGCAACTTTAATTTCGGAGGGATATTGTAATGTCTTGCTGCGTAAGGGTAGCTTAAGTCCAAGCTTTTAGTTTTTGATTTCTTAATTGGAAACACTGTATTCTTTAGAGTTTAGTCTGTATAGCATCCAAGTTCAACTGCAGATACTTTACACCTTCAATTATCAAGGTAGAAAAAATCTTAGTTTATTTGTCGATGTAGACCAGAAATTTCTTTTGCTGCTATGGTATTCTTGTTTATTTATAGCATCTCAAAATAAAATTCGTCTCCATTATTTTATCTCACATTTCCAGTGTCAATGTCATGTATTAAGTTCCTGTATAGAATACTAGGCCGCTATGGACTAGCATCACATCTAATATTTTAATCATGATGGAAACCTAGGTTGTCTACATCAGATAATATGCTTGCATCAATTCAAGAGAAGATAAAATGGGCTGATACTATGAGTGAATTGGACAAGAAGCACAAGAAGGATGTGGAAGAAAAGGCAGAAGAAGTGAAGAAGTTAATTTTCAAGGTCGGTTGAATTTAAGTTAACTCATATCTCATTCTTAACTCATATTTCTAACAATCCATCAGAGTGCATGTACGTAATTGGAGTCTTTGTATGCAATTTTCTGTTTATTTGGCCCTGTATGCTAGAATCTATCTTTTTTTTTCCCTTTGCTTCTTTTCCTTTAATAGAACAGGATGGTTCAGATGAAAGGATTTTGTACTTGATGAATAAGCCATATGTAAAAGTTTCAATTTATTCTTTCTCTGTGTTTGTGTTCTTAATGAATAAGCCATATGTAAAAGTTTCATATTCTTTCAATTTATATTCATCTTGTCTAGTACTTATTGCAATCTTAATCTTGACAATCACTGAACTATACTCTATGCCACCCTGAACTTACTGTCGTAACTCCGACAATTTCATGAAAAGTGCCTAGAATATCGCTATAGACAGCTAAGTTGAACACCAAAAATTTTTGTCAAACAATTATCAGTTGCGAATCCACTTACTCTTTGCTTATATCTTTCCTTATAACAAAACAGTTTTACAAATATGTATTTAATAGGTTAACAATTAATAAAATCTCTGAAAGATCAATCTTCTTGGTTTTTCCATTTTCCATTCATAAACACTATTTCCATTAAAATGTTTAAAACTTTGGTTTTGTTCTTCAAACATTATATCAGGAGTTGTTGCTCTTGAATAATGATACTTTAAAGGGTTTTTTCCAATTAACATTTGAATTGGTTGGGATGGAATTATTTTGTCTAGGGTTTTTAGATTCATAACTACTCTCTCCGCTAGTTTCATCACTATTAATTCCTTATGATGGATAAGAAGCTACCACTCTGCAATTACTGCTACATTTTCTTCATGTTGCTCATAAATGTTACGAAATTGCAATGCTCATGGATCAGATTGTTTTCTAAACATGCATACCATCTTTGGCTCAAAATATTATAAAAGAATGAGTTTACAGAATCTAATTGTTCCAATTTGTAAGTTTGTTTAGTTCAGTTCATTCAATTTGTTAATTTTGTCAAATTGTGAACTGAACTGCATCTTGATGAGTTTGTATGCAAACTTAACCATCCTAATTTTGATCTTGGAGGAGTTTGGCAACTGAAAGAAATTAGTAGAGAAAGTAGCATATGTATATATATATATGTATATAGGAATTTTCTCAGACAGATTTGGTAGAAATCTTCAGAGAAAAACCATCTTAAAGAAATTGAAGGAACTTTGGACATAACAAAACTGTGTACTTCATTGTATGGTTTTGATCTTTTGAAACGCTATTATCACTATAGTAGTCAAATTAGCGATAAGTTATAGCTATATATAGATCCTTTGCACAGCCCTCTTGTTAAATCCAAGTTTATTCTATGTCAATAATTTGGAGTTAGTTTCAGTCTGCAGTCTCCTAGGATGGCACAGGACTAACTGACTTATTTGTACAGATATTTGCCTGTTTTGCTTTATTGTTTGGTGTCATGTTAGATTAATAGTCTTAATACAAATGCTGGGATATATTGGTCGATGTGTCTTACTTACTATGTGGCAGAAGTTGCACACTGTAAGCAGGCCGACATTGACTTCCGAGGGCATGAGGAGATCAACTCTGAATCTGGTGGAGTAATGGACTATGAGGAAGATCGAAGCCGACCAAAGAGGTAATTTAAGACTGCATGTAGTATTAGATTAGAAATTCTTGACAAATTTGGTTGTGCATATAGGGTGACCGAGATGTCAACAACCAGCAGTAATCACCCCCCCAAACAAAAAAAAAACGAAAAGTTTTAGATTCCATTCATGATTGTTCTATCAACTTGGATGGATTAATAAAGCTAGCTTTACAATGCAATAAAAACCTTTCTTGTGTAATTATCTGGTGGCTAGAGTTTCAAAAATACTGTATGTAATATATTGAATTCACCACCCCATCTGTGCCCCTTTTATTTTCTGACTCATTGGTTCTGATGTCTACAGCCTTGTATGTGTTAGTGGGAAAAAAGCCTTGTAACGTAAAATAGTTCTTAACTTGACTGATTACTTGGAAAAATTGCAGGAGGCGGCATCCATTATCTTGAAGAGAGAATAGTCCATAAAAAGGAGCTCATTGGATGGGTGTTTTTAAGCTTGCCTGACTTTTATTCATGGCATGCCTCCACTGAGAATATCCTGCATTCGGAAACAGTATACTGCTGATAGAGCTCTTATCTGTACCACCACAAAAGCATGAGATAGGAGAATACGAAAACAAAGGAAAAAACTTATTGCTTTTTATTGTATTTTAGAATTGATAGTACTTCTTGAACCATTGGTTAATCCTGTTAAGTTGGCATTTTGCAAGTAGACAGATGGTGGTGCGGATAATATTTATTTTTTTCTGGAGATAGATGCTATACTGATTTTCTTCTTAGCATGCTTATATTTTTTATGCTTTTAACCCTTTGCTGGAAAATGCGTTGAACATATCTGCCTATAGAGATATTTCGGTAGATCAGGTCTATGAAAATAATTAGACCCAATCACTGGAAGTATTTGTTATACTTTTAGTTAAATAGAATCCACCAATCAATTGATTCATAAACTTTGTTGTTTTATCTAACTCAAATGAGATTAATCTTCATCATATGGTTAAAACAGATAAGTGATGGTATTCATAGTTTATATTATCCAAACAAGGCTGTAGTGATTTTGAGCTGCCCAACAAAACAAAATGTAGTATGAGTAGGACTATTTTGTTTGAAGGTCTAGTTTATCATTGAAGTTGATAGCCTATGAATACAGGTACCACTTATAGCTGCAGCTGTTGAATTATTTGAACATGATATCTTTGAGTTTGAACCAAATGATAAAGACAAAATCTATTTTAATGATCTCTAAGTTTTGGAAGAATTAGTAAAAAGATATTGCTTTTATAATACTTCTGAGATTAGATGATGAGTCTCACATACGGCTGTACCAAAAAGTAAGTCCTTCAAGGTAATCTTTAATATAAGGTCATTTGGTCTATTCCTTCGGGATTTCAAGCATGTTACTGATACTTTAATTTGGTCGACTGAATAACTTCTCTTTACTTCTTTTTGTTTACCACAAAGAAAAAAGGAAGAATGCGTTTCTTCTATCAAGTGTGATTGAGGCCTTTGAGGCGTACACTGGGTGAATGCTGCAGCTAAATATGTGTTAAAATGAAGGTTAGGTTTGACTGAACTGAACATATCTTTTGTGTGTACTTCAAAGCGTTAACGAAAGAAACCAATATCAATTTTTAGAGTATTGTTTGATCTTGTTTATCCACGGTCCTAATTAGACAGAGAAAGAATTCATTAAGAGTATTTCATAGTTCCAATTTCGTCACATTTAAACTTAAAACAAGAGAAATATGAACAACTTTATGAAATGAGTGGTCCACTTTGAAGCTTGATTTCAAATTCAATTTGATCTCGTTTGTTAAAGAACTATAATGTCACTCGTCAAAGCTCATTTTAGTTTCTTCTACTTGAAGAACTCTCAAGGATGATATATACTATTATAGCAGGTTATAGGTTCAGGGGGTTGGTATTTGGTAGCTTGAGATTAAAAAAAAAAAAACAGCAACAACAAAAATAATAGAGATACGAAAAAAAAACGTGTGGCCAATTCCACCAGGAGATGTGTGAACACTGCCCTGAAGGTGTTTGAAATTTGAGTTTGTGAAGAAACCTATAAAAAAATACCAAAATGGAACTTAAGGTAAACATTAGAGACTAAAATAGATTTTTGACCTTCTATTTTAATCTAATGTGAATCATATCACCGTACTTTCCAGTTTGAAGATACCTTATTATTCTGCCACTGATTGTATTTTTGTTCCTCTTTTTCTACCATGAGTTTATGTACCACCAGCTTTAGCCTGAGATTCAGGCGAAAATTAAATGATTATGTCAAGAGTTCAATCATTGCCTTACTCTATTTCTAGGTATCCAATTATTTGAAAAGAAAGAAAGCTAATTAGGCACACACTAGTTAGGTATTATATGCGTCATGCGTGTCCATCTTTAATAGCTGCTCTTCTTGATGCTTCCATATATTTCATTGTAGGAGAAGCCCTAGCTTTCTCCTTTTGTTAGTTATAATAAGTTATGACTTGGTAGGTCTTTGAAGGGTAGGTGATGAGCAAACGGTTAAGTTAATTTGATTACCCAATTCTTTAATTTGTACGTTTCACATATTAATTTTAGGTGATGTTACAGTTTGATCTTGTTGTTGTAGACTATCTAAAAAAAAAAAAATACTAAATAAAAGAAAGTTATCAATAAAATAATATGCATGACAAATTTAAGAACATGTACTACTTTTAGTAGAATCTCTTACTTTCAGTAGTCACTCTCATGGTGTTTGTGAATTATTTAAAAATTATTAGTGCAATTAAGTACCTGAAAATAAGAACAAACACTAAAGTGATAACAAATTGTCTGGTATTCTCAAGATGATTCTCTCTTGGTTACAGAAAAATTGGGTGGTGAAAGTTTCTCATATCTTTCGTGAAAGGAACCATTTGACTGAGTGTGTCACGAGTCTTTGTTTGAAGCTTATTTCTGATTTTGTTTTTTTGGGCTAGTCCTCCTCGAAGTGTGAAGTTAATCTTATTTAGTGATGTTATAGGTTTGCCCAGAGGTTTTTATTTTTTTTTTTGTGTCTTTGGTTATGGCCTTCCAAAAAAAAAATGTGTGTTACTAGGTTGAGATATGAAAATCTCACTCTATGTAATTCATATTTCTCCATTATTTGTTAGTAGTATTAGTAGCTAGTAGATATTATAGATGAGACGAGGCATCACTCTGTTAAGGGAATAGAATTGCTGAAATATGTAAATTATGGTAAATTGATGGTGAAGATTCAAGCTTTTAAATTTACTATCATCATTCATTTTCCTCTCATTTTCATTCACATTCCATATAATTCAGTCATACTACTCCGTTTGTTTGTAGCAATGACTATGAGAGAGTGAAGTATTTATTAGTAGTGTCTGTATGCTTCTATATTATGCCAAAATCATGCATTAATTTGGTTCTTCATCAGTTCAGAGATTTTCTGTTTATTTATAGCTGTTTGGCAATAAGAAAGCGTGAGGGGGGTCCACACAAAACACAAAACACACAACACAAACAATACCATGTGCAATGCCCCACGTACACTTCATATATCTCCCTTTTTCACACTACTTTTCTCTCTATGCTTTCATATCCTTTTTGTCTTCTCATTCTTCTTTCTTCTAATCAACCCAAATCGCCATTGCTATCTATATATCATCTTCATTTTATAGGAAGATAATGGAGAAGGAAGATATATATATATATATATATATATATATGGGATTTTTCTGTTGTTAATTTCAGAGAAAAGATTTATACAGTTTTTGCCATTTATATATGATTATTTGCATATATAGTGTTTATGCAGTTTCTCTCTTCTTTGGTTCTTGCGTAGCTAAAAACAAAATGATGCACCAAAACAGAGGTGTAGCATTGTAGGGTTGGCAAATAAATAAATGTATCGTAATATGTAAACGAAGGTCCCAAGGATTACTTTAAAAGATGGAAATAAATAAAGAAATGTCCATAATTTGAGGAGTTTCTGAGCAGCCAAACAGTGCCTAAAAAGGTTAAATGAAAGAGCAATCTGAATTCAAAGGAAAGGCAAAAGTTTTTTAAAGTTTTTTTTTTTTTTCAATTGTATTCTAAAATATGATATCAATTTTCTAGTTGTACTTCTAGCTGTACTTTAGTTATATCTCCAAAAAAATTTTGAATTAATTATACCCCTAATCTTCTTTTTGTGTCAATTGTACTCTAAATTAGAGAGTATTTGAGGGTATAATTGACTCAAATATGAAATATTAGAGGTACAATTGACAAAAAATTTTGAGGGTATAACTGAAACTGATTCCATAGTTTAGGGCTACAATTGACCAAAAACAAATATAACTGAAAATGATTGTATATTTTTAGAGTACCAACAATATTTTTGCCCAAAAAAATTATCAATAAAATTTTCTACAATTAGTAGATAATTGAATTTTTTAAGTATAACATCTTGAGTTCGAATTAATTATATAAATATAAAAAATTGTTAAAAGAAAAAATATATTTCATTAGCTTTTAAGAAAAAATATATATTTCATTAGTTTTTATATTTAGAAAAAATAATTTTTAACTGTCAACTTATATATAGCATAGTTCTTACCATAAAATTAAAAAGGAAAAAAAAAATGATGCCATCAGAATTCCCAATGTGACAGACAGGGGACCTCTTCTTTTCTTTCAAGTCCCTTTATCTCCAAAGTTCAGAATGGGAGTGTTAGAATTTCAAAATGAACTAATTTTCTTCCAGTGGGTCCAATACATTGACCTGCCCTACATGCTACCCTTCACTATGCCTTGTTTTTCCCGCCACTTCAGTTTTTAAAGCTTTTCTTATGGATGATGTAATAAGGTTAGATATGAAGGTTTTGGATACTCTGACACTGAATGAAGAATTCAATTAATTAATGTCTCATATGATGTGTCTGCCATTGATTATTACTCACAAGTCCATTCTCCCTACATAGCTTAGTAAAAGGTGTTATATATTATGTTGGATCAAACCTTATTACTAGGCTACAAGTTATATATATTAATAAACATACAACTTTATTTCTTTAATTCACACTCGACTATTACAGTTAAAAGATATGATTCAATTATGACTTGAATTCATACCTAAGTTAACAATATCTCTCTAGTAATTGTCTTATTGGAAATCAAATTTATAATTTTAACTCTAAAATTAATCATTGAATCAAGCACTTACTATTAAGTCAAGAGTTTTAACCATTAATAAGAGCGTAGTTCCATTTCTTTAATTTTAGAATAAATGTTCAAGTACTATGACTATATGACTCAGCTCCATACTTAAGTCTCTTTCATGGGACAATTGCTTCCACATATAGCCTAAATTTTGCATCTAACAATCTTATAATGCACCATTGCACTTCACAACTCATTGTCCATGACATGATAAAAAGATACAATCTTTCTCTCTTTCCTTGTCTTCTCTGATTTTGCTGAGATCTGAACCCAATAGTTTAATATCTCCAATGTTACAACAATATATATATATATATATATATATTTGAAACAATTGCACATCATTGGCCTGGAGTATCAAAGCCCACATAATTCTTAACTAGGGAGGATAGGTAAAGGAACATAACGTGAAGAAGAAGAAGAAGAATATGGGAAAAAAAAACTGGCCAAATAATAATAAAAGGAAACATGAAGGAGAATATAAGGGGGAACAAAAAAATAATAAAAAGAGAGGAAAAATAGTAAAAATGAAGGGAAGGAATATCTTGATAAAAACGTTACCATGCTTTTGTGAAGAATCGGATACTCAGTAGCAAGTAAGGAAAACAGGGTATTGGGGTGAAGTTTCAATTGCATTTGTATCACTATATTGCATGTAAAGCCCAAAGCAAAAAAAGAAAAAAATAAATAAGAAAAGAAAAGAAAGAAAGGTCCTTTCAAATGTGAACTTTAACGATAGAAGGAATTCAAGTCCAAAGTTTTTACCTTTTTCTTCAACATTTTGAGACCATTGAGATGTGAAGAAAAAGAGCAAGCAATATTCATAGCATGCATAGATAAAACAACATAAAGTGCTTTTTATTAAAGAAATACAAGCTAGCCAGCAACAGCAAGAGTAGTGTGTGGGAGTGTGAGTAGGAAAAGAGCCTTTCATCTTTTGAATTTTGCACCTTTAATTTCAATCTTTCATATATGCATCATGCCACACTGCCTTTTTATTCTTTCATCTTTGCTTTGCTTCCTAAAGGCTACACTTATTGTAGGGAATATTCATGCTGCAAATAATTAACATTCATAAAAGGGACACAAAATAAAATTTGATTTATATTAAGATCATAATCAAGTTCGTTTATGAAATAAAATTTGCAGATTTTACACAGCAATACTTTGAAAGATCATAATCAAATATATTGTTCATTCATAAAGTTTACATATTAATTTACTCAACAATAATACTTTAGCCCTATAAAGGTTGAAATTAGTGTCAACATTTTTTTATAGGCAAGTATAAGTTCATGTATGTACCCTTTAAAATCTCCAATTTTAATTAAGGGTTTTTAGGCGGAAACATGTTAATTGTTTTAAAAACAAACAAGAATAATAGTAAAACCCAACAAGAAATGTACTCATCTACAAACTGTATTATTCTTTCTTTTTTTTTTTCTTTTTTTGAAAGAACAAACTGTATTATTCTTGTTTGTTTTACAACTCAAAAAGTTAATGTAGCATGTTAAATTGTTATTCTAGACATCTTTATGGCCCAGCTCATATTGGCCTTATGATAAAGAAACTAGACTAGGGTGAAAATTTTCTGTGTTTTCTATTTTTGAAAAGAAAAATAGGACCTATCCATCCGAGCCCTAAAATCTTAGGGAATATCAAATATGGTGTAGCCAAGGAAAGCAACATTTGGGATGTGCAGAATACAATCGAGTAAAAAGATGGATAGATTAATATACGTGGAAATTCACCACCTACGAGACATGCAAGTTATGTAGTGGGTATGGTAGTAACTTATATATATATATATATATATATACTAGCAATCTGGTCCCTGAATTTTGGACACTCTGATTAATAGATTCTTGAATTTTGCAAAGTGTACAAGCCGGTCTCTGAATTTTCAAAACGCCATATTAATAGATCCCTCCGTCATATTGTCGTTACAAAAAAGTTGACTTGTACATAACGGACGTTGATGTGTCCCCTAATGTGCTGATGTGTCCCGTTATGTCTACGTCAACACCTGTTATCTTCAAAAAAAAAGTTGTCACGTCAATAAAAAAGCGACACATCAGATTTTCGCTATTGCACTTTTAGGTCCCTGACCCATTTTTATTCCATTATTCTCAATTCCCCCTCTTTTTCATCATCTTCATTCATTTTAGTCCCAAATCCTCAAAATAAAATTGTAAAGTGTCTCAAAACTCTTCCAAACATTCCAATTTAGTCCTTAAAAATATTTAAAACCCTGACCCCAAACCCCAAACCCTAAATCCTAAGGACTAAATGTTTAATTTTGTTTGATTTTGGGAAAATGTTTTTTTAATCAGTTTAGGGTTTTAGGGTTTAGGGTTTTTAATATTTTTAAGGACTAAATTGGATGAAGATGAAGATTAAAAAATTAAGTTTTAGGGATTTAGGGTTTAGGAGTTTAGGGTTTAGGGTTTTAATATTTTTAAGGACTAAATTGGAATGTTTGGAAGAGTTTTTGGACACTTTACAATTTTATTTTGAGGATTTGGGAATAAAATGAATGAAGATGATGAAAAAAAGGGGGAATTGAGAATAATGGGATAAGAATGGGTCACAGACCTAATTGTTCAATGTAGACTTTTTTAAGGGTTTAGGGTTTTTAATATTTTGAAGGACTAAATTGGAATGTTTGGAAGAGTTTTGGGACACTTTACAATTTTATTTTGAGGATTTGGGACTAAAACGAATGAAGATGGTGAAAAAGAGGGGGAATTGAGAATAATGAAATAAAAATGGGTCAGGGACCTATAAGTGCAATGACGAAATGCTGATGTGTTATTTTTTTATTGACGTGGCAGCTTTTTTTTTTAAAATAACGGGTGTTGACGTGGATATAACGGGACACATCAACGTCCGTACACGTCAACTTTTTCGTAACGCAAATATGACGGAGGGGACCTATTAGTATGGCGTTTTGAAAATTCAAGAACCGGCTTATACACTACGCAAAATTCAGGGACCTATTTGTCGGACCGTCCAAAATTTAGGGATCGGGTTGTTAGTTTTCTCGGTTATCAATTATAGTTAAATTTGTTAAAATAGAAAAGTGATCTTATGATCTTATCCTCTTCAACTACTCTTGCTTCTTCTCGATTGTTAATTTTTTTGGGTGAAGCAGAAAAGTTACATATCGATTGAAGAAAACAAGACAGAAAATCCAAAACGGCACAAGAACAACAGCAACCCCAAACCCTAATGGTTGTGGCGATTAGGGATGAGAATATTCAAGTCCGTTGTCGGAGATAGAGAAGACTTCTTTGGTGTCTAGGTCGACTAACACCGTTAGGCCTTCAATGGGTCTCATGTAGAAATTGGCTTTGCTGTGTGAGGAATAACATTGTACCTTAATGACTCTTCGAT
The DNA here is from genome assembly GCA_003254925.1 of Chamaecrista fasciculata. NCBI lineage: Eukaryota > Viridiplantae > Streptophyta > Magnoliopsida > Fabales > Fabaceae > Chamaecrista > Chamaecrista fasciculata. Next base: position 42,354 of record QANZ01053758.1, on the reverse strand, counting down.
TTTCTTCCTTAATCTTTTTGTACCATCATCTTGTCTTTGGGTCTCCTTATTGTAAAATTAGAGAAAAAGATAAAGAAAGAAGCAGACCCATGTGACTAATTTTTTTTTTTTTTTTTTTTNTTTTTTTTTTTTTTTTTCTGGTGAAGGTAGAATGACAGTATGACTAATGACACCAACAAAGAGTTTTATACAAATAACAAAATCCTAATCATGGAATACTTATTGATATTAGAACATTGTAGAAAGAACAATAAATAAGAATTAACATAAAGATGTTTAAAATTATAACCTTTATGTTGCTTCCCCCAATGTCTTGCACTTTCGCTGTTTTTTACTACTCCCTCCGGTTCTATATATCTAGTGTTTAAGGTTTCTATACATAGATTAAGGAAATGATTAGTCAACATAGAATGAAGAAAAAAATGAAGTAAAATGACTAAACTGTCCCTATTAAATTACTTGGAAAATGTTAATACATTTATGACTCTACTATATTTAATAGGGGTAGAATGGTAAAAAAATAATTAATGTTCTCTTAAATTTATAAAACATCAGATATTTTGGAACAAAAATAATTTTCTAAAACACCCTATATTCAGAACCGGAGGAGTACTTCAATTTTTGGCCAAGAGTTAGTTGTGGCTTTCAATCATATGCTTCTTTTCTCGAAATGATTTCGAAAATCGAAAGTGTCAAAGTGTTAAAGAAAGAGGTTTTACAATGGCTTAAAGTTGGATTTTCCACAATAGATATAGGAGCGGTTGTTGTAGATGTTGTAGATGGTTGTCTTTCAATCGTATGTTTTATAATTTTTTGTCCAACGTATATATTTTGTCTTATAGTGTTGATGATACATTGAGAAAAAAATAGGTCAAAATTCTATTTTGATCCCTAATGCTTACCTAAAATTCTATTTTGGTCCCTAATATGTTTTTTATCCTGCTTTGATCTTAAATGTTTTCTAAAAGTGTCATAGTTGGTTTTTAACACATAGTTCTGATTTCATTGCGTTCGGGTTTAAAACAAGAGAGATATGACCATATTCAATAGTTATGGATCAATTATAAAACTTTTAATAAATATTAAGGACTAAAACAGAACAAAAAAATATTAAGGGTCAAAATGAAACTTTAAATAAACATAAAAGACCAAATTAAAATTTTGGCCAAAAACATATCGACCCCCTAACTAAAAATTTTGGCTGCTTAAAATATATAGATACTTGAATTAAATGGTGTATCTATTATATTCATCATTAGACACGTCTATTTGAGAGGATATGATGGTTCAATGCTTTTTGAATGAGGGTAGTTTCAAAAATTAAATTATTTGTAAAGGTAAGTGATGGTTCAATGTTTAGCTTTATTTTAATAAGGACATTTTAAGAAGACAAAGTTGACACCAACCCATACTTTTAAGTAGTAAATATATATAAATTTAACTTAGCTATTATTTGACTTCTAGAACTAATTAATGAGAATCGTGGAAGACGTTTTTAAAGGTGCAAAAATTTCAAGGTACGATTAAATAATAGCTCATTTAAATTTCACTGTCTTCATGAAAAATTTCTAACATAACTCTTTAAATTAATATTTCAAGGTGAAGCAGATTATATTGCAACTTTTTTTAATGGATTGATGCTGATGTTGTGGATGAGAGAGACGTTGTTATAGGAATGCTTAGAATGAAGCTAAATGGAACTACAAGAAAGCTTGGAAGACCGAATGGATCATCATTCAACTTCAAGTCTCATCCTATTAATTAATCGTAGTTGTTTGCATTTTTTTGTATTTTCGGGTGAAATATAACAACAAATGGGAGGTTAAGCATATCAATATATATAATTATCTAAGTTGATTTGTGTATATGTGTGTTATACTGTAATATTCTATGCATTAGAAATTTAGATGAGTCTTTAATTTGACAAGTAGATGACAATATTAGTACTTGACAGTTTATGATTTTTTATCTGGTTGGATAAATTATACCGCAAGTTGATGAATATGTAATGTTAATGATACCGATGTATAATTTTGTAATATCAATGTGGATTTTCGTAGATGTTAAAGGATCTCAAACTCTCATCAAATGCAACTGAGTGAAAGAATAAGATATTGGATCTTTTAGAGTTCTTTTCTCTATATTTCTTATGAAGTTAGAGAAAGAAAGGAAGAAGAAGAGAGAGAAAATATGAATTTTATGAAACAAAATTAAATAAAATTTATATTTTCTCTTCTTTTCTTGCTTATACTCCATAAGAAATATAAAAAAAAAAATTTTAGAGGATCCATCTCAGAGAGTAGTTCAATTTTGAATTGTATACTTCATCTATTATTCCTTTTTTTTCTTTTTTTTTTCACCTTAATCATCATTTCTCTTTACTTCAAAGGCCAAAATAATTAAATAGTGGTTGGCGAAAAAAAAAAGAAATTATTTGGTGATGAGAATGGGAAATATATATCAAAGGAAGTAAAGTTAATACATAATAAAGTACTAACAAACAACACTCTTGAGTATTGGTCTCCACCCTATTTAAGAGTATCAACTATAGATCTTGTGAACTAATTAATGTATGGCCAAAAATGATGACTATGATAGAGAGTAAGAAAATACTTAATTTCTAATAGGAAACCAAACTTATTACAATGCCTTTTCCTCTATTTGAAGTCGTATATCTTTAAATTGAGGGTATGTTTGGAAATTGGAATGAATTTCTTTTTATTCTATTAAATGATGTAGAGATATAAAATTATTTAATTTAGGTATATAATAATTGTATTAAATATAGAAAATAATATAAATATTTTAAAATTTATATATTTATTATTAAAAATTTAATTGTATAAATTCTAATCATTTTCCAAACTCATTTAACAAAGCTTAGACAAGTAGCAACATTGATACCTCTAGATGATTTCTTTTGCCTAAAATCTATGTATACTTTTATTAGGTCATAAATACTTTATTTGTTACTTGTTAGCATTTATAATTGTTTGCAAAACTTTTGTAATCAAAACTTTGAGTTAATGAGTCATAGTTGAAGCAAAACTTTTGTAATCACTCCTAAAATCAACAATAATATGTAAGTGAATTTTTTTATATATATAAATATTGTATGTATAAAAAGTTTCACAAATCACAATATATACCATTAATACTGAAATTTAAAAAAAAAAAAGAACATATATAAAAGACATGTTTATTTAATTTAGAGAATCACATCACTAATGACTTTATATATGGCTTGCAAAAAAAAAATATCTTGTATAAGAAAGAAAAGAAAAGAATAATCATCACATCTCAAATTAAATTAATAAAGAAATAGTTCACACATTTTTTAAATACTTACTTATTATAGATTATTTAGTATATATAAGTTACTTCTACATAAAATATTGTTGTGGCTTGTGATGCAAATTACTATAAACTTTTGGCAGTAGGAAAAAGCTAATTTGTGTGAATTTTTCATCTAGCTTAGTCTAATAATATCTTTCTTTTATGATAGTTGAGTTCATCATTTATTCGGAGACTCAATTATTTCAATGATGGTTTATACAGATCTTTTATGTTTTTCTTTTCTTTCTAGTGGGATGGGAAAATAATAAAAACTGCACTTTCAAGAAATAATCATATTTCACCAACTATAAAGAATTTAGAGTCGTCCTTGATGAATTTCCACGTACTATATTGTAAGTTTGCAACAACCAATAATTGGTCAAGAGGAGTAATAATATTACACTATTACTCGAGGATTTTTTTTTTGGCTTCTAATTAATATATTACTTCATGTCACGGATGCAAGGAAAATGAGAAAATAAAATCAGTAGATGAGATTGAAAATAAAATAAATTAAAATATTAAAATATTTCATTTTTACATATTCTTAAAAATAAAATTATAAATTTTGAATATACAATTCAATACTTCTGTCTTTTCATAAGATTATCTTATTGAATTCATGATATTTAAACTGTAACTCGTCAATTGATTTTTTTTTTTGGATAAATGTAAAAAAATTCCTTAAACTTTTTAAGTTATTGGGAAATAAGTCATTAAATTTTTAATTTTAGAAATTAAATCTTTATACTTCGAAGATTTAAGAATTAGATTCTTACATCTATTTTTTCATTAACTATGTTAACTATTGTTATGTCATACTTCTAAATATTGAATGAAAATTCAGAAAATCTTTTTGATATTAGGGTTTCATTAACTCCTTAATTAAATAATGTTATGCTATGAATTATCTTATTATTTTTCATTCTTCAAAAAATTATTAATCTTATTATGATTGATCGATAAGATGGCAAAATAAAAATTACAGGTAGATATAACATAATAATTAATATCATTAGTGAAAAAATAAATAGAATGATCTAATTTCTAAACCTTCAAAATTTAAGAATTTATGAATTTAAGAATTTGCCTACCAAAAAATTTAAGAATTTAATTTTGAAAATTGAAAATTTAAGAAACTATTTCCAAATGACTCAAAATTTAAGGGATGTTTTTGCATTTTTCCTTTTTTTTTTCAGAAACTCTTCTGTTAAGTGTTAATTAACGTGTTTTGTTCAATTCTAACATTTAAAAAGTAGTGTAGCTTTCCTCTGTTTGCCAGCTTGATTATTAAAAATGAATCCATAAATAGGAATCGTTTCTAAAAGGAGAATCTAATTCTAACTAACTTCCAACACATCCTAATAAGTTAAAATAAAATAGACGCAAAGTACAAAATAAAAAAAGTTATATACAAAGAAAAAATAAATAAATTTTCATAAAAATGTGGGGTATACAATACTATACATATTAGCAAGCTAGCCATTAAATCAAGTAATATATTTTAATCTCATGCAGCAGACAAAAAGGCAGAAGAAAAAGAAAAAAAGGAAAAAAAAAAATGTAAAGTGTACACACTATGCTTAATTGCTTACAGTCCCAAAGAAAAATAAGTTTTGGCCCACACAAACACTATCTTGACTCTTGAGAGCAACCCTTAAGAAAGTAATAAACCCTTCCTTACTGTCTTCCTCCAACCTTTACCAACTTAAATTAATTGTAATGCATCAAAATTACGAAATTATCAAAGTAATGAAAATATTATAAAGCTTCCACCAATTAGCTATCATTATTTTAAAAAGATCAAAACATCATATTGATCCCTAAAACGTAGATGAATTCTATTTTAGTCCCTAAAGTACTTTTGGTTCCGTTTTTATCCTTAATTAAAGTTTTCAATTTTTTCCATCATTAGTCCTTATATTGATTGTAGAAATATTAACGACCAAAATAAAATTTTGACCAAGATTAAAATAAAATTTAAACTATATTTTAGGGATCAATATGAAATTTTGGCGTTTTAAAAAAATATAAATAATAGACAATAGAAGTTGGATCCTCTAAATTTGATTTCACTATTATTCTCAACATTTAGGTAACTCTTAACCGTGATTTTGTACCTGCCATTAAGATTGTGCCACATGGCAAATCTCATTTTATTAAACGCACTATTTTTGAAAGATTTTTGAAGGCAAAGGATTTGAGTTCCAAACTAAAGCACTCAATTCGTCTCCAAATTTTATATCAACTGTCAATTTTGTTCCTAATCTTCTTTTGCAGTCAATTTCATCCTTAATGATTTATATTTTGATTAATTTTATCCTTTGCTCTTACGTTAACTAAATATTAACAAAAAAAATTTACGTGACAAATAACATCTGATGTAAAATTTGATAGAAAAAAAAATTGAAACACTAACTCAGATTAAAAAATAATATGTAGTCTATCGTTACTTTATTAAAAGAAGTTAGTCAATAAACAATAAAATTGATCAAAATGTAAAATATTGGGGACTAAATTAACAGTTTCCCCAAAATTTAGGGATAAAATTGACGTTTTTGCCTAAATAACAAATATAATTGCATTTTAAACTTGACTTTTATTACAGTTACGAAATTAAATGGGCAAATCCAGATGCAGAAACAGAAAAAGCATTGTGAATAAATTGTATGGATAGAGACGAAAAATGGAAATGGAAGAAAATGAAAGAAAGTAAGAGACACTTTAGCAATAGCAGTATAGCACACTTGCACACACAGTGCTGAAACCTCCAAACACCAAAGGGCAAATGCCAACTCACACAGTCACACACTCTTCAATACACTCTCACTAACTCCTCAATCCTTCTTCTCTTTCTTCCTTCTCTTCTTCTATACCTACCACCACTTCCGAAATGGGCTGTGCGGCCTCCAAGCTTGACAACGAGGACACCGTCCGGCGGTGCAAGGACCGGCGCCGCCTTATGAAGGAAGCTGTTTATGCGCGTCACCACCTCGCTGCCGCCCACTCCGACTATTGCCGGTCTCTCCGACTCACCGGCTCCGCTCTCTGCACCTTCGCCGCCGGCGAGCCCTTGTCCGTCTCCGGCAACACCCCCGCCGTTTTCGTCAACCCGTCGCCGGCTGCAAGCGCGGCGGCCACCGTTCATCATCCACCGCCTCCTCGTGTTTTTCCATCTCCCTCTCCTCCGCCGCCGCCACCACCACCATTTTCGCCTTCTTCTGCCACCATAAAGAGTTCTAAACTCCCTCACATACTCTCTTCCTCGAGCATCGGTTCAGCGGGAAATCGCCGCCGTAAACCGCCGCCGCCGAAGCTCCCGCACATCCTCTCCGAATCGAGTCTGAGTCCATCTTCCTCGCCGCGAAGCCAAGCGTCTAATTTCCCTTCTGGATTTTTCCCCACTGCGTACCAAGCTGATTCTACCTATTCCAGCACACCATCACAAGCATCGTCTGTTTGGAACTGGGAAAATTTCTACCCTCCTTCTCCTCCCGATTCTGAGTACTTCCGAAACCGAGCTCAACAACCTCACCAATCCGTGAATCAGAAAACCGAAAATGTTCGTCCGCAATCGCATCACCTGGAAACCGAGGATTTCGATGATGAAGAAGAAACCGAGAGATCCGAATATGACTATTTTCACCGGAAGCACGAAATCCTTCAAGCCCAACAACAAGACCACCTCAAGTTTCGTCAGCATCGCGATCAAGAGTACGCGGAGACGGAGCGAGAAGAGGTTCAGTGTAGCGAGTGGGAAGACCACTACAGCACGACGAGCTCTTCCGATGAAGAAGAAGAAGGGGATGCGGAAACCAGGTCCGAGATCGGGACCCGGTCGAATTTCGGGTCGTCGATGCGGGCGGAGTCGGTTACCGGACTACCACCAATGACGGTGGCGGCTGCGGCGGCGCCGGTGGCTGCTCCGATGATGATGCACAGGAGCGGCAGCAAGAGCGAGAAGGTTGCTGATGACGTGGGGTCATCGGTGAGTTACCAGACCGAGGATGTGATGGACATGAAAATGGTAGTGAGACATAAGGACTTGAAGGAGATAGTGGATGCCATTAAAGAAAACTTCGAGAAGGCGGCATCGGCCGGAGATCAGGTGTCGGAGATGCTCGAAATCGGCAGAGCTCAGCTTGATCGGAGTTTCAGGCAATTGAGGAGTAAGATTTCTTAATTCATTTCTGATTTCTTCACATTGAATTTAATTGCATTCAGTTTTTCTGGGTTTAGATTTATTGGAATTTGAGGATTGATTGTGATGTGATTGCAGAAACGGTGTACCACTCAAACAGTATTCTGAGCAATCTGAGTTCGAGTTGGACCTCAAAACCGCCATTGGCGGTGAAGTACCAGCTTGACACCGGTTCACTCGAAGAACCGGGCGGTTCAAAGAGCATCTGTTCCACTTTAGAGCGGCTTTTGGCGTGGGAGAAGAAGCTCTATGAGGAAGTCAAGGTAAATTTCTCAGATTTTAATTTTATTTATTGGTAGCGTTAACAATTTTTTGTAATTCAAGAATAGAATTTTGTTCCTACTTAAATGAAAAATAAATCATGTTAAATTTGGGACACAAAAGATTACTGATTGTTTAATGAGAGGAAAACAAAATTGGGGTGATTTTAGAATTTGTTAGTGTTTTACTTTTTTTTTACAGTGTTTTTCACAATTTGGTCACAGTTGAAAAGTAAATTTGGGTACTTAACGATTGTACAGAATATGGTATCAAAATGTCACTTTTAAAACCAATTTTAATTAACCTAGTCGTCAAGCTCATTAAGTCGCTTAAGCAAAGTCGGAGGTTCAAATCCTGTCTTGTGTATGCAGCAACCAATTGGCTAGCAAACCCTTAAATGAAACATCGATCCCAGAAGATTAGTCTTTGGTCTGGCGGACTTGAGGGTACTTGGAGACAAAAAGTATCACTTTCAAAATAACACTGCACCAAAATAAAATCATACACAAAATATGATACTAGAGTTTAATTTATCCTAAAATAAAAGGAAAAAGAAATGAGTAGGATTCGCACCACCCAACTCGGACTTGCATTGGTCGTAGCGTAAGTCTACCGCAATGTTTGACTGTTTGATGCGGGAGAAAAGAAAGGACTCATCGTGAAATGACCAAAATACCCTATATTTTAACAAAGCTCTTTTGGTGGTATAACTAATAATAAGTAATTATTTCTTGTTTACTGTGTGGCCAAATGACCAAAATACCCTCATCCTTTTTTACCCTTTTTTTTTTACAGATCTGACTAAAGTTCTAACCATTTCTCATCACTTCGTCTAAGTATTTTAAAACTTTTATTTTTCCTTTGATGACAAGTAAATCATTAGGCTTTTAGATATAAAAATGTATATTTCCTAAATTATATTGTATAATGAACATATTGTTCTAGTTCTATATGTGAATGATGATGGGCATAGATTTTTCTGCAACATGATGCGGATTTGCTTGTTCAAAGAAAGCTGGTGTCGTTGAAAAACATACACCTATAATCAGAAAGTAATGTCGTCTAGAGTTTGAAATATGTTGAGATTTCCATAAATGTAGTGAGAAGCTTATTCTGTCCTTTTTACCAGATGAAGTATATGGTGGTTTTACCGCATTTATTTTTGCTGTAATTATGTAGTTTGAAATGACGTGCACTGATGGACACCTATAAACTATTCTTGTTCTCAGGCTAGAGAAGGAGTGAAGATTGAGCATGAAAAGAAATTGTCAGCTCTGCAGAGTCAGGAATACAAAGGGGAGGATGAAGCAAAACTCAACAAAACCAAGGCCTCCATAAAGAGGCTGCAATCACTAATTATTGTCACATCTCAGGCTGTGTCTACTACCTCAACCGCCATTAATGGCCTTAGGGACTCTGATTTTGTTCCTCAGCTTGTTGAACTCTGTCATGGGTAAGTCTTTTATTCTGCCATTTTTTTTGCTGTTTTGCTCTTTTGTTTGCTCATACTCAAACTGTGAATACTGCTTAAGAATCAAGTTCTTGTATAGCATGGTTAGCCATTAATAAATACACAGTACAGGTTCATCATTCACAATTCACAATTATGGGCTCATTGAATTGGCCCTCATACCAATGCAAATGAATATATTTCAATTTTCAACATCTTCGTTGGGTCCCCAAAATTTTCAAGTAGAGCCAGTATTTCTTCTTGTTGGGTTGATATGTGAATTAAATGAGATATTGAGGACTTCATGATTGAAGCCATTTTGTTGCTTGTTATGTGTGAAAGAAATGCAATCTAAATGGTGGATTGTGAGAGAACTATTGAATATCTTCATAATTTGTTGAACTTCTTTTCTTTTTTCCTTTGATTATTCAGAGTGTGGAATTTTTTATCCACACAACTTAGGGAAAGGAGAAAGAATTTTCTCATGTAAATGATGCTAGTGTGTGGATCTTAGAAGTTTTTGGACACGGTGGTTGAAAGAATTATGGCTCACTGCTCTGCTTAGCCACTTGCTTCATCAGCTCTGTATAAGTGCATGTGCCTTTATGTACAACACTGTCCAACTACTGCTTGCTTTTAAATTTTAGACCTTGGCCCACCACATCACCTGCCAAAATTTTATGTTCTCTTCAAATTTTAGGCCCCATTTTCACAAAATTTTAATTTATTGATGGAGTTAGGTATGTTAAAGTAACTATGAGATGAGACTATATATTGACTGGTTGCTGTTGAACCCATGATTTTTTGTTTGTGTTATTGTTGTTGTTTTTATTTATCTATTTTAACTTGTTTGTTCCAAATCATTACATTGTCAAGTTTTGCTGGTATGAAAAACATAAGGATTTCTTGTAAACACGGTAGTTTGATTCTAGGTAAAATCATCTTGATTTCTAGAGGTCATTTAGTTTACTTTCAACTTCCAACTTAGCTCTTAATGATCAATTTGATTTTAATCTGCTCATAGGTTGATAAGACTGTAAATTTTAATGACTAGATAATTTCATCAGTGTTTTTATGTTAATATTCATTCAAATATATCTTATCCGAAAAAAAATAGGAAATATACATTTTTATCACTAAAAGGTACATACCTCAACTATTTGGTCCTGGATTTTACCTATCATAATTCAGTTCTTGTGTTTTTGGACTCAACTTGATAGTCTGTCAATGAAAAACATGACAAATGTAAATGTTTTAGAGGCTAATAACTAATGATGAAGTTGCTAGTTTGTGTTTGAACTTTCAACGTCACAAATGAACTTTGAATAGAGTCATTGCATATATAAGAGAGAGGGGGCGTGAGAATAGAGCCTGACAATGACAATTTCTGAGAATTGGATTATCTATTCTTGGGTGCATTTGCACCGTAATGTGGTGATACAGACCACTTTGTTTTACTTTGAAACAGGTTAGTAGTATGATTGCAGATCTATTGGTTACCTGAGAATTTGGGTCTGAATTCTTATAGGGTTTGCAATTTGTACTAATTAATGTTCGTCTATGATAAATGTAGGATTATGTACATGTGGAGATCAATGCACCAATACCACGAAATTCAAAGCAACATTGTGCAGCAAGTTCGTGGCCTTGTGAACCAATCTTCCAGAGGCAACTCAACATCTGAACTGCACCGGCAGGCTACTCGTGATCTGGAGTCAGCTGTTGCCGCCTGGCACTCCAGTTTTTGCCGTCTTATAAAATTCCAACGGGTCTTTATCCTGTCACTACACAGCTGGTTCAAGCTGAGCCTTATCCCGGTCACCAACGAAAACATCAACAGCGGCAAGGAACCCTCTGATGCATATGCCTTCTTCGATGAATGGAAGCTCGCACTTGACCGTGTCCCAGACACCGTCGCTTCTGAAGCCATCAAGAGCTTTATCAATGTTGTTCATGTGATCTCTGTGAAACAATCTGAAGAGCTAAAGATCAAGAAGCGCACCGAGACCACCTCCAAAGAACTGGAGAAAAAGGCCTCAGCTGTGCGAAACCTAGAGAGGAAGTTTTACAGTTCATATTCAATGGTAGGTATCGGCCTCCCTGGTGCCGCACCGGATAATGGACAAGGTTTGGATGCTCGAGACCCGCTTGCCGAAAAGAAATTAGAACTGGCCGCGTGCCAGAGACGTGTAGAAGACGAGATGCTCAGGCATTCCAAGGCTGTAGAGGTAACAAGAGCTATGACACTAAACAATCTACAAACTGGTTTGCCTGGAGTTTTTCAGGCATTGACCAGTTTTTCTTCTTTGTTCACTGAGGCTCTTGGCACAGTATGTACACGTTCATATGCTATCAGGTAGGACTATATGTTCTTCATTGTTTTTGCTTTTGGGGCGGGAGCCTCTAATTGAGTGCACTTATAATCCTATTATTATTATTATTTTTTTTTTACTTTTTTCTATTGAAATGTAAATATGAAGAATTTTGTGGTTCCATTTATTTTGCTTCTAATCTTGAATGGGAATGGGGATGATGTTTTTTGTACAGGAAAATCTCTTGTATTATTGCACATTTCAGCTTATAAATAAATTACACGCATTGTGCATCAATGTCCCCCATCAAATATGCCGGTTTGCTGATCAATTTCAATATTTCATGTACCCAATATATGTATTGACATGTCTCTCTCTTTATCACTGTTTTGATTTATTTGTCCTTCTATTTAAAATTTTTCCATCAGAGATGTAAATAAGGTTACTTTTATCATAAAAATGCATCACTTTTACTATGAATTCAATTAAAATTTGAGTCCTAAATTCACTATATTATATCAAAAGAATATTGTTTAAGCAAGGTATTGAATTCTAGACATTGTATATACAATTATTTTTGTTGGGAGATTTTTTTCATAATAATCAAATATACAAAATGGTTTACATTCGGATTAGTCGGGGCAAAATCAACCTTAGATACCTAATGGAAAAAAAAATATATTTTATATTAATTTTAAGATATATAAATAAAATAGTTACTCAAGTATGAAATTAATGGTATGAATAATGATGATGAAGTTGACAATAACGATGCAACAATGATGGAAGTATATAAGTGATGAAAATAACAATCATGATAGAGTAGAAAACTGGAAATAGTAGTGATTGATGACTGGGTATTATTGACCTTCACTAAAATGAAAATGTTGTAAATAAATAATCAGAAAAAGTTTGAATATCACATCAATTTTTTATTTCTTTTAAATTTATTTATTGTTAATTTTATTTTTAAAATTTTATATTTTGATAATTTTATCTTTATATAACTTTGTCTAGTATATTAAATGAATTCGTAATCAAATTGAAAATTAAATAGAATTTATCATTAATCATTTGATGAAGTTAGGACAAAAAGAAAATTGGACAAAACTAACAATAAATAAATTTTTGAGACAAAAAGATACTTTTGCCAAAAAAAATTTATGAAAATCAATAATATTCCGAGAATATATTTTTCATGTATATAAAAAATGTTAATATTGGGAATTAATTTTTCAAAAAGAATAAAAGTATTTGAGGCCCAAATAAGGATCTTGAAAATCTTTGAGTGCTTATCAAGTGGGACCAGTTTTGCGCTGTTTTTTTCATTTTTGTCAAAAGATTAACGAGGCGTTAATTGAGAGTGACAGCTAATGTGGACAAAACAACACACATTGGTGAAATATGAAAACAATCCCACTTTGCAATAGAAACTTCCATGGATCACATGCAACTCTACATGCAATATGAGCCGCTTAATACACATTATATATTTATATTTTCTCATTCAGATTATACTGTGCATGTTACCAAAATGTCATTTCAAAAATATAAGAATTGTGATCATTTGAAAGTAAAATATATGTACACCAGCATTTTAGTGCCAAAATAAATGTCTTCCAGAACAGATTGTCATTATTAAATTATTCAAACACATTATAAGTAATGTAAAGTATAGTCAGACTATGAAAAATCCCATTTTCTCAAAATAATATTTCTCTGTTACTGGATATGAATCTGTAGAAATAATATTTAATCTTTACTCATTTTGTAGAATCTTTTGTATTCTTACCCAAAAAGAACAATTTGGAGAGGAGAAGAAAATTTAGAAAGCCATAAAAGTAATGTCCAAGTTGCAAAAATAATGCAGAATGGGCCCAGAGTCCAGGGTTTTAATGGCATCCATTTTCACATGTTTTTGGACCACGATATTTTATCAAATATCCTTTTGGTTGTCCTTTCCCTTAAATTTGGTATTTTATATTTTTATTGAAATAAATAGACACAATGGTTTTCAGAAGTCATTGGCATTTAATTTTCTGATTAAAGTCATTAAACTATGAGCATCCAAAGATGGCTGGTTTTGCCTTGCCAGCTACAAAATAGGATCTGAAGAGGAATTCCTTAGGAAATATATGGAATGCATTTTTATTTTTTAGATTCTCGTAAAACAAAACTGTGGGAAAAAATATATTTTTTATTTAAAGATTTCCCTTAAAATTTGGGTGTGATTCCCCTATTTGCTATAGTGAAACAAGCATGCCAGGCAGGTATGGGTAACCTTAGATCCAATTATATATAATATATTTTGATGTTCATATCATTAGTCTTAATACTTTATTTCATCTGCTAAAGAGATTTTGTTTTGTAAATAGACTTATATATATGTAATGTCTTTACTCTCAAATCTAGGGCCTTCTCTTTATATATGAATTAGTTCAAGTTTTCTGAATGCTTTATAATTGTATTTTTCATCTTTATAAAATATTTATGCCGAGTACTCCCACTTCACTAATTTTGCTGTAACAATTAATGGTGCCCCTTATCTCTACTTTACATGTATGTAATTTGTTTCAAATTAATCCTGCTATTACAATTAGTTTATTTGTTAAATATTGATGTGTCATTTTCTCTCTCATGTTGGATCAATGGATCCACTTTTACTGTTTAGTTTGACTTCTCTGTCTCTTTTTAACAGATTTATCAACAAGTCTAATTTTTTATTTTTCAACAAAAAGGAATGAGAGAGAGAGAAGTCAGAATGAATAATAAAAGTGACTTCAATGTAGAAGAGAAATGATACATAAAATAATGGATTATAATGATATAACCAATTTAAAACAAATTGTGTATATAAGATGAGTTTTAAAATTTTAAAACTAAAATGGATTCTAGCTTATACAAATAGAAAACTAATATGAGCATTCCATCTATTTTAGTATCATAACTGAGAATTGTCACTAAAACCGTGATTCTTTTTATAGTGTTTATGAAGACCAATATTTCGCTTAATTCATAATAACTTCAATAATAACTTTGTTTTTTTAAAAAATAGTTTTACTGGTTAGCTTTTTACTGGCTACGTTAACATCATGCAGATATCTTTTTTGGGCCAAGCATCATGCAGATTATTGTTGAAGAAAAAATTTAAAAATTTCGAATTTGGCGAAACATGTTTGTTCTTTTTTAGGTTGTGGTCTTCTTAGAGACCATAATGGCAATTTTGGTCAACAGTTGTTTTTTTCTCAATTTATGGGCTTTGCCAATATCAGATTAGCTTAGTTTTGGGCCATAGTCTGAGCTTAATTTGAAACTTGCTTCTTCTTCCTTTTGTATTTGTTTGGGCTTTGAAACTTGCTAAACAAGAGGCAAAAAGAAGTTCACGAGATCAAATAAGACCAAGAAAAAAAAAGTTTCTACTTGTCCGTGGTTTGTATTTTATATATATAGATTATCTTCTTTCCCTTTCCTATACTTTTTCTAAGAGTATATGAGACTTCATATTTTGTAAGAGAGTAAAAGATATCTTATAACTGTTTGCTTCTAAGTGAATAAAAGATATCTATCCAAGCTTCAGTGAAAAAGGCTTCATTGACTAATTTTGTTGGATGAAATATAAAGTAAAATTTTATTGGAGAGTAATTTTATGGAGAAATAGATAATTTGATCAATTTATTTCTTACATATTGGATCTAACTTTTTTATTCTTGAAATATGTGTAATATTTTTTTTAATTTATAAAATACAGATTTCGAAATTAAAAAAATTAAATCTGACAATGATCCGAACTCTGCCTGGCTCTGGGTCCTACACGCAAGACACTCGAGTGGGGAGTTAAATCCACAATCGAGCCTTTGACGTCCAAGTTAGCAATATAGCAGAGTATGGGTAAGTAAAGAGATTAGGATATGTATTACCTGGTGAGATCCTCAATTTGTAAGGTATTTGAGTGTCACTATCATAGGTTGGTTATGTAGAGTGATCCCCTCTTCATTTCATGTGCGCACTATTACTTTAATTTAATGGTCTTGACGTTAACACTTGGAGAAGGGGGTCGGTCATACGAGGTTGGTTGGGAAGCCGAACAATGGACATGATGCTTAATTGACTAGATTGGACTTTATGGACTTTAGGCTTATCTATAGTGAAATTCATATCTATTATAATATGTAAAAGCTGAGTGCTTGAGCCAAATCATGCCACCTTTCATCTTCTCCACCTCTAAGCTCAGTCGACACGTGTCCCCTTCATAAATTTGACTCTAGAAAAATGATATATAAGGCAACTGCATTTATGTATATTCATGACGTCCTAATCATGGTCCATATCATGCTTAGTGCATATAAATGATTATACCTATGTTTAGAAACGTCTCAATAAAAATTAATGTGATTTGACATATATTAGGAAGTATGCATTATACCTATCAATTTGAGCACAAATCACTCCCCAAGATTTATGCATAATATTCATTGTTGAATGATTATGCTTTCTCCTATAACTGACCTCTATTTCGTCAACCATCTATTCCAAATCTCTCTCTATTTGTACTAATCTTGGGGAGTTCTCTCTCTTCCACTCTTATCCATTCTCTCTCTCAACATAGGCAGACAAAAGTCCAGAATTTTCATCCTTCCTCCTCCCAGATATGGCTCTCACTGCGTTGAAGAGTCAAAAATATCAAACTATAGAATTCATATTAAAGGTATTATTTATTTCTAAGTCTCTTATATTTTTCTGTTCTTTTTTATTACTTATATTATCTTAATTTTTTTATGTATATGTCATGATGAAGAAGAATAAAGGAGTAAGGCAAATGAATCTCTTCAATAATGCTCTTGGAAAATGGTGAGATAAGTTTTCCTTCTTCTTTTGTCTGTTGTACAACTGTTAGAGAGTATAACATTCATGTTTCATATCATAATAATTTTGATGGCTTAATGAGATATAATGCCATCTCACAACACCCTTATAGTTCGACTATAAAATGATTTTTCAATACCACCTCACTCTCTTTCTAATTATACTTTTGGTTTGTATTTGCAAATAAAAAATTAGACCATTCAAAAAGTTTGAATCTATCGCAAAATTATATCATTCAAGCCCGTCGTTTTTTTCAATTCTTACGCTCTTTTCTTCATATTTCCAAATAAAATAATATTAAGTTTATTATTTAATAGAATCGTTCAAGATTGAATCATTCATTTTGAATTAATTATGATGTTATTTTATTTCAAGAGTCGTCAATTTGTACAAACTTCAAAATATGTTATTATATATATGGTGTTTTGTATATGATAGGATCGATTTTCTTTAGATGGCAATTGGTGATGTCGGTGATGACAACCTTAATGGTGTATCAGGCCTCGGGAGAGCGGTTATTAAAGATGCCAAAATTGAGCATGCAAGACAATCATAATTGTTTTCTCTTCAATCTTTGCTTTTGGTTATTTTCTTTCATATTGTTCTCCATTGAATATGCCACTAATTTCTCAATTGTTGTGTCTTCTTATTTTTAATTAATGTTTTATTTAATTCTTCGTATAACATTTTAAGCGTTGCATGCAAGTTTCAAACGACCACATTGCGCTCGTGCATGTTATCAACGAGGGTGAATGGATGCAGCAACAAATTAAAGAAAGGCCGGGATGGATGCAACATTTTTTTTTTATTTAGTTCTATAATTTTTTTTATTTAATTGATTATGGGTGATTTTCTTGACAGCTTTCGTCTTATAATTTACTTTTCTTATTAATGTATTGATTAGGGTTTAATCGCCAACTTCAATGTGTATCAGTTCCAAGTGATTAATTAAAATTGTAGATTTTTTTTGCTTCTTTTGTTTCTATAATTTCTTTTATCTCTTTTTTTTTATTAAAAGTTCATAGTAGGATTAGAAGGAAAAACACATAGCTCATTTGAGAAAAAAAAGGTAATAATAGCCCTACGGACTTGATTGCAGCATGCCATTTGTGTGGCTTCTCTCTTTAGGATCAGAGTACTCCATTAATTTGACTTCAAGTACCCAAAATCGAAGAAAACTTAGGTAAATTATATTTTGTGATTGAGAAGACTTCCACCACAAATATTACTTTTGACTTTTTTGTACTTTCATTTCTTTATAATTTAAATTTTATAAATATAATGAATATATTTCTAAGGAAATTACTTAAAAATTACATATATAGATAGTATCAATATTTACTGATATTGGATTTTAAAAAAAATAAGACTCTAAAACATTTAGTGGATTAATTTTAGAAATTCAAAACAATTAGTATCATTATCTAAATAATATATCAAATTTTAAAAATTCCAAAATCCAATTTAGACTTAACCCTACCTTAAAACTAAACTTGATTTGCATTATGTGATAAGAATTACTTTTGAATGAATGACATATAAACACTCACATGGTGTTAAGTCGAGTGAGAAACTTGGTAAATATTCAAATCCTTTATAATATAATTTTTAAAATTAATGTGTGATACTTACTATTTTACATGACTTTCCTGCACAAATCATGCACTATCATTATTTTTATTAATTAACATAATGCATTATTGATAATCAAGTGCGAAATTTATGTTCATTGTTGTTATTACTTTAAATGTGTCATCTTTAATGATCTAATTAATGATAATCGAAAATTTTGTGTGCATGAGTTTCGCAATAACATCCTATAAGAATTAATTCTCTTTAAATGATATATTATGTGATGAAATTATGTGATTAAAGAATATATATTTATGGTCATCAATCACCAATTATGCTGGACATGTGTCTCTTATTATTTATAACCTATTTAATGCTGAAATTCAGTCTCTATTTATAACCTCTTTAATTTCTTTAAATGATATTTTATGTGATGAAATTATGTGATTATAGAATATATATTTATGGTCATCAATCACCAATTATTTCTCATGATGTATCTCTTATTATTTATAACCTATTTAAGGCTGAAATTCAGTCTCTATTACTTAATAGAATAATTCAAATTATGTCATGTTACAAAAATGGTCATTTTGAACGTTGAAATTGATTAAATTCCCTTCATTTTTACTCTTGATTCCCGCATAAAACAATAAGCTATTAGTATCTTAACATTGATTTTGAGGTTTTTTTTAAGAGAATCTATTACCTATTATAATCTATAAAAGCTAACTACATGAAGCAATTGCTGCCACTTGTCCTGGTTGGTGCAAACCTCTCCAATGCCATTTGGCAAAATATTTATTACTACATACAAATTACACTACATTAGGTTATTGGTGATATGTTCTCAAATGACACGTGACATACAATTTATTACTACGTACGAATGAGGCTACATAATGAGAGAAGGAAATAAATTAATTTTATTACTTCATATGAATGATGCTACACAAGGAAATAAATTAATTGGGATCCACCATCAACAGACATTTATCATATAGTGAGACTATATAAGGGAATAAATTAAATGGTCTTAATATGTATTGCGAAATAGGCGTGCATTTTACATTCAAATGCATATTGTCGATCTACAAAATTACGGATGTACCATTTACAACAAATTAATTATAGAATGTTTTTTGACGATGCCTTCGAAGGTTTTTTAGTGTGAGTTTGTGAGCATTAGACACGTATCCAATATTAAAATTTCATATCATATGACATATGATGGCTGACTCACCATCCCATCAGCATCTTTAATCACAATTGATGGTTGTGTAAAAGTAAACGCTGATTGTAACCACGAAGATTTTTTGATGTAGGTCAATTGAATGGATTTTATTGCATTCATACAATTTGAATGTAATGTGCCGATGATTGTGTTATAAAATATTATATATAGGATTTGAATTGACGTTTGTCCACACATCAATTCTTATTGTGAGCGTCCATAATTCAGTCATCCCTCGATAGTTGCCATGACTAATTATTGACATTGTCAGTTGCATTGGCCCCATTCGGACAGACGTCCCCTACAAGATCAAGATCCGTGTAGTTCGCCTTTGGTCATTTCAACCTTACGACAATGATCCTAAGCCATCATATATATGAAATTCATGACATAACACAGCACAATGGAACTGACATTTTTTTCAGTTTGGTGTTGGGTCCATCAAAAGTCTATTCATGAAGAAATTTAAAAACACAATAACGGAGGGTGTTGTATATATCATTTCTCAGTTTAGTGTTGGGTCCAATGGTGGGTCATTTCGTTCTATTACTCACGATTATAAGGTGGTGTCGTGGTGATCCAATTCAATACACGAATGGCTGAAGCTGAGGACGACAGATCAATTGATCGTTATGGGATACAATTGACTCCTTTGAGTACTATTAAAGCATCACCATCTGATTCTAAATGTTTAATAGGTTTTAAATTTTATATAAACAATAATTGCATGTGTACAACTATTTATGTATATTTGAACTTAATTTAGTGTTTGTAGATGTTATTGGTCGACTTTATGGTATCTTTGCGATGATGGTAACGAATAATGACAGTGGGTCAGATAGAAGAATTTTGTTGGATATCAAAGATGCTTAATATGTAAACAGTACTACTATTATCATGCTACCTTAAAGGTTTGTAATTGTGCAATTTCTCTTCCACTATTGTATCATTGTAATAGTATCTGAACTCATATTAAAACTTTCAATCAGTTGTTTATTTTTTTTATTGAAATTCTATGTTTTGATGTAGGATGAAAAGTCTGCCAATGATCTGGTTGATTCTGATGAAAAGGTATGATGAAAAGTATAATTGTTGTTTATTATCGATAAATTATTATATTCGATTGAATACATATTTAAGACACTTGACAACCTAAAGGATGGTGTGTTTGATGTCAGTGGTAAAACTATTCTTTTTGAAGATCTCACTTCTGAAGATGGGTCTGAAACTTCCTATGATAATAAAAGGTCATACGTAGAAGATCGTGCGTATCCTTCCATTGACAATTCGCCTGGCGATGCCAAAATCGTTTTCAAGAAGATCAAGGCTGAGAAGGATTTGTGACAAATAAATTGGTTGGCATTAATTTGATGTCTTTTGTAGCTCTTTCAATTTCATTTGGAACGAATAATATTTAGTCATGTTGCAGTGTTTGGTTCTTGGTTAGTCGGCTATAATTTGATGTCTTTTTTAATAGATTTAAATAAATGTGTACTCTTGCTCCACAGTCAATGAAAAATCCTAACAAATTATTTTTTGGTCTTCTAGTTAAATCATTTCTTCTTATGTCTTATTTGGTACATTAGCCTATTATTGGTCTTAACATATATAAAAAATATATGCTCTCATAATTTTAATACGGAAAATAACTGGAATATAAGTGTCAGCATTTCAATTCAAAAACATTAAATTTAAATAGGATAATATAATTCCGCATATTCAATTCAATCAATGTAATAAACCATATACATTCATAAGCTCATTAAAATTCGGAAACGTTTTAGAAATAGAATTCAATTCAATTCAATCATATTCTATTCAATTCAATTAAAAAATTATTTATTAATAAATGCAATCAATATTTGTCTAAAAATATAGAGGCCATCACTATATCTTAATGATTTTATTCAAATATGGAGTCACAAACTTGCAGATAAGATATTTTTTTTTTATTTCTAAACACGTGTCCTATTTTTATTAGGGTAAATTACAAAATAGGGTCCTGTGGTTTGGCCCTATTTCAGATAGGGTACATGTGGTTTGAAAAGTTTCAAATTGGGGCCTGAGGTTAACTCCGTTTGCAAAATAGGGTCTAGGTGGTTTTGACCGTTAAAAAACTAACGGTGCACGTGATAATTTGCCTAACAATCTCAGGGTCTTTAGTTAAAATACTATTTTAAGACCCTAACTATTTTTAACCAACGCAAAAATAGTATTTTAACATGACGACGTAAGAAATAGGGATTTAAACGCAAAAAAATTAATAGTTAGGGTCTTAAAATAGTATTTTAACTAAAGACCCTGAGATTGTTAGGCAAATTATCACGTGCACCGTTAGTTTTTTGACGGTCAAAACCACCTAGACCCTATTTTGCAAACAGAGTTAACCTCAGGCCCCAATTTGAAACTTTTCAAACCACATGTACCCTATCTGAAACAGGGCCAAATCACAGGACCCTATTTTGTAATTTACCCTTTTTATTAAACCACATATGCATTATCAATTAAGCCATATCTTAACTAGTAGAATATAATTCAGCATTTCAATTAGAATTAATTAGATTTAAATAGGAGAATATGATTCAGCATATTCAAATCAATCAATTTAATAAACCATATACACCTATAGGCTTCTTATAATTCGAAAACGTTTAAGCTTATTAGTACTAAAAAAGGCAACTTTTTCGACGAAATTCGCTGAATTATATTGATTGAAGACTTTGTAGCAAATATTTACTTTCCGAAGATGCTCTATCTTTTTGTTACCAATAAAAAAAAAAAATATTTGGTTTCCAACCACATTCTAAATCCTTCGGTTGGTATTAATCTTAAATTCAGCGAAATATCATGTGCACATGTATTTATGGTTAATACAACATTTTTTTAGCATATTTTTCTGTGGTTTCTGTTTTGTAATCGACACCTGTCATATTATGATATGAGGAATTTCAATAACTAATAAGCGTTGTTTCTATTTTAATTGAGATGCTTAGCAAATATGTATCCATATTTTAATATGGTAATCTCATATTGATTGATTCTTGCTGTCTTTCGTTCTTGATATGTGGTTTTACATTTTACTTAATAGTTATATGGTATGCATTTTAAAATAACATCACTAATTATGCTAATATCATTTTTAATTTATGACTAATATGATTTTTCTATATTTGCCACAAATCTATACAGGGAAGGTACTTTTAATGTGCATTTACTGGCTTTTAACACAAATTTCTATCATGAAATAGAAAATAAGCAGACTTTGACTTTTGTTGCCCATGTTGAAAGCCAATAAATTAGAAATGAAATAAGCTCCAATCATGACTTCACACGGCAACTGAGAGATGAAGAATTGAATTCATAGGCAATTCTCTTTATAGGGAATATTAATGTGTTTTAGTGTGTATTTACTGCTTTTTAAAACAATTGTCCATCATGCAACCACAAATAATTAGAATTTGACTTTTGTTTTTTTTTTTGGCCGAAATTGGACTTTTATTATACACATTGAAATTAGCATATTTTATATTTTATATCAACAAGAGATCGTCAAATACACGTGTAGATTATTCAAACATGGTAGTTTTTTCTATGGACTTTCAGAAACGTATTCACGCATTAATGTCGAAATTTTTTACAAAATTCTACAATTATATCCTTATGTTTCATATAGACAGTCACCAGTTTAAATCATCTATGAGTTTATTTTTTCATTCTGTCGAAATCGATATTACGGGCTTTGTTATTCCATAGATAATTCTTTATTACAATACTTCTATGCATAATTCAAGGATTAGCATAATGTTTCAAAAAACACTAGAAGTCAATAATCCGTTGCAAAATGCCAATTTAGATATATATAAAAAAAAAAGTTGTAATGAAGCCTAATGTAGTGATTGGAAAGAAGAAAAGAGTTTTCCTCTATCTTCACATTTGGTGTCGAAGTCAATCCTGAGATTAAGGTTTTGCAGACAAATTAAGAGGAAAACAGAAGACAAAAAATTATGGCTGATATAATATTATTTATTTGATCATTCTATTAAGGCTTATATTGATATTGATAATATTAAGGAGAAAATAAAATAAAGTAGAAGCAATTGATGACATAGTCCTCTTATGTGTAAGTGTTGTGAAAAAAATCTTCATTTTCAATAANTAATAATAATAATAATTTAAGAAGACTGGTTCAACCAGTTAGCCATCGAATTTTAACCGGTTCTTAGACAAGGGTGTTTTGTGTGTGGTCGCACTGTATGATTCCCAGTTCAGCCGGTCCAATTTTTCAAATATGGCTCATTACAATTAGCTTTTTTCATTGTCAAAAGTAGAAATTTGGTTTTGTTTCAATTTTTTATATGCAAATATCAAAGAATTATCCTTTATCAAATTTAATTTTAATTTATATCTCTAATTTAATAAATTTTAGTCAACAACACTAATTTCTTCCCCAAACTTTACATCAACTGTTAATTTCATCCTCAATCTTTCTTTGCAATCAATTTCGTCCCCAATATTTCACATTTTGATCAATTTTAACACTTGCTCTTACTTTAGACAAATATTAACGACAAAGTCTGCGTAGCTAATGATATGTAATATAAATTGATAGAAAAAAAACTCAAATCTTAACACAGATTGAAAAACATGATGCAGTCAGTCGTTAAATTTTTTAGAGAAGTTAGTCAAACGATAAAATTGACCAAAATATAAAACATTGGGGACAAAATTGACCCTAAAAAAAGGATTAGAGACGAAATTAACAATTGGTGTAAAGTTTGAGGACGAAATTAGTACTTTTGCCAAATTTTTATCACCATTAATATTTCATATGATAATTTTTGAACTTAAAATTCATATAAAACAAATTTCTAATTCAAAATATATTTCATTCGAACACTTTTTAGGGTAAATTTCTATGGTACATGCGGTGAGTTTTTTCGAAAACATAATATATTTTCACATAGAAATTAATCGCACAAATATTTTTAATTATATCATACATACTAGGCTGACTCTCTAATATCTGACATGCAGGAACTTATTGACAATATGAAGTATAATGAACCCGTTAAAGTCAGAGTATTTGATAGTCATGCATAATCTGCCATTGAGTGAGTCAAGGCAAGATATTCTGGTGTTTCTCAACGATAATTAGGAGTTATATGTATACTCATTATACATTGTAATGGTGACATTTACAAACTTCAACACTATATTGGATATATTTCAGACTTAGAAGAACCATTGCATGTATACATTTATAAGGTTATAGTGTATTTTATTTCAATGGATAAATAACGTTCACAGCTTTGTAACAATTTATGTCCATGAATTCGTACATTTTATTAAATATTGGATCAATAACATTTTCATGTTGAAATCACAATTTAATAAACCTATATATACATACCTTATTGCTCCGTTACATATTTTGGTAGATGCGAAGTTGATGTTACTCAGCCCAACAATTAAACTTTGTTAGAAGGCAAAAACACATCAAGATATATGTGAACATTAAAAAAAATGCTACATAACGTTACGTTCTTG
Source organism: Chamaecrista fasciculata (assembly GCA_003254925.1). NCBI lineage: Eukaryota > Viridiplantae > Streptophyta > Magnoliopsida > Fabales > Fabaceae > Chamaecrista > Chamaecrista fasciculata. Next base: position 17,578 of record QANZ01053758.1, on the reverse strand, counting down.
AAATGTAGTTTTGGATCTCATTTTATACGATTAGACAAAGAAACCTTATTGAACAATATACTTATTAATAAATTTAGAACATTAACATATCTAAAGTAGAAGCTAAAAATCAAACTCCAGTCGTCTTAATCCTGAATCCAGACTATAGAGCAACCAACTAAAGTAGAAGCTGAAAATCAAACTCTCGTGCATCGCACGGGTCATAAGCTAGTTGATTTGTAAAAACTATAGAAGTAATAAAAAGAACCTAATTGTTTAACGGTCCCTAAATAATTAAGTGCATCGATGTTGTAGGACAATTAAAAGATAAATATTAAGTTAATTTAAATTTATAAATAATAAGTTAATTTAAAGATAAATAATAAGTTATTTATCTTTAAGAACAACTTATAACCTGCAACTTATAATAAGTTGTTCTTTGCGTCAAATATAGGGCGTAATTTTTTTCCTACATATATTTGTTAATTAGGTACTTTTGATAATTTAGAAATAGTACTGGATTCCAATGCCTAATTTAAACTTTTTCTTATTACCTCCCACCTCAAAAGTTTGGATTTTCAAAAATTCTTTCTTAAAGCATTTGAGGGCAATATTTCATGAGGATTGAGGTTTTTGGATGAGTTCCTGAGTTTCTTGGCAGTTTTCGTACGTTTTCCGACGAGTTTGGGGAATTTTCTGGTGGGTTTTAAATTTTCTGCGTTTTCAGTTTTGGTTCCTCTGTCATTTACTTTAGTTTGTGTTGTCTTTGCATTTCTATTCCATTTCATTAAGAATTCTTGGAGTAGGGACCAAGATGTAAGGTTTGAGAATCTTCAGGGATGCTATTTCATTTTTATTTTGATAGTCAGGGACTAAAGTGAAAGAGACTTGAATTTTTCAAGACTATATAGTAATTTAAAATGGACCGAGGACTAACTGTGGGAGGTTTTCAAAACATACGGAACCGAAACTGAGACAAAAAAAGATATAGGACTAACTTAGAAACTAGAGCAAAGATACTGAATCAAATTCGAGACAAAAAAAAGATATAGGACTAACTTGGAACCTGGAGCAAAGTTACAGGACCAAATTCGCACTTTGACCTACAATTTTTTTATATTTAGTACAATGTTGCTTGAATTAAAATTATATATAAGATAGGAAGTTTGTGCACAAGAGGCTTTTCACTGCTATCAATAGCAACCTGACAATAAAAGTTTATGAAAAAAATGCTTATAAATATATAACTCAACAATATTTTAAGTCATAACACAATATATAGTTTTATTAGAAATTGATATTAAGTGGAATTATTATAAAGGATATCTGATTGGGCAATATCATATTTCGTCATAGTAAAGTGCATTCAATATCAAACTAATGTAAATATGGAATATGTTCAATTATTTATAAATATGCCATTACATTACAACTAAGATGTATTAGGGGTTCCGCGGCAAATGAGCAATCAATGGGGTTTGGCTAATTAGTTTTATGTCCCAACTCTAAACATATGTCTTAATTTTTGCAAAGGTTTAATTCATATGTAGCCTGGACTTGAGCTCATAATACACCAAGTTTCACCTACATATCAGATTGAAATAGTGAAGGTGTCTCAATTCAATTTGAGTTTTGAGATTTTTCTTCTCGATACAGGTTAGTTATTTTAACACAGAGTATTAGTATGCCCATTACAGTAGACGATAACAATGCAACATTTTGTCTGCAACTGAAATGAAACTTGCAATAGGTTTGTCTTATTAACTGCAAAATCATTTGATATGGCATAATTAGCTTCTTTGATATAACACTTTTCATACGACATAATTTGTGCAATTTAACAAATTAAATACGACCCGGTTAATTATATTTAAATCGATAACTTGCACAAATTTACATAACATGTAGTATTACTATGCCGATCAAAGTAGATCTCAATACATCAAGGTATGTTTTATTCGTCACATATTAAGTAATTCATAATTTAATTACCTTACACTGATGATACTTATTGTTATTTTTTAGTTGAAGTATTTTTTCAAATCAAGAAAAATGGACCAGTCACAACAGGGCAATTCTGCAAGGTGTGGTGTCGATGAAATAAGATATTATATAGATGAAAAATTGTTGGGAAATCATAGGGTCGGTGCAGCGGAAAAACATGGTAAATTAAAATTTTTGGCTTCCCTATGATTCCTTCCAGGATCCACTATCTACATTTATATTAGTTAAAGAACATTTATATTAGTTAAAGAAAGAGATTTACCAAATTTCAATCGGTGCGGATGAACTTGCGAATTGAGAAGTCCACTCCAAGTGTTCGATCTTCCTCTGCCGGTAATCCACACGAGCAGTTTGGCAGATGCCCAGGTGCTAGCCTCCTTCACTTCTTCCCAAGTGAAAACGGGAACTTTATCTACGAGTCTTGAATGTTCAAGAACAGTTCTTGAACACTCAAGAACAAACGGTAAGACTTGAGAACACTTCTTGAATCTTCAAAACAAAAGTGGGAAATTCAAGAACTTTTTCTTGAATTCCCAAGAGTGGCGCAAAAACAAACACACAAAACCAAGTGTTTTAGGGTTTGGGTCGAAATTCTCGCTCTAAGAGAAGAACTTGACTTTCTCTCTCTAAAACTAGGTAGGCGACTTTCTTCTCTCTCTAGAGAATGAACTTGGCGATTTTGTCTCACAAAATAACCATTAGTCAACTTGCTCCCTATAGTTGTGCTTATATAGCTTCTCATTCCTAGAGTTTGGGTTTCACTAAACCATTTAGTGAATCCCTTAAATCTTGGATAAGGATTCCCAATATCTTTGGTTTATAATATTACACTAATATTATAATTCAAAAACCTAAGGGCAAATCGAAATCTTGGCCTACAAGATCAAATCTTGAAACCAAATCTTGATTCCTCAAATCCTATTGGTTGGAATGAGTCATGAGGATTTAAATTTACAATTAAAATATTACCTTAATAATTTTAATTAAAATCGATTTGTTCATATATTATAATTTAAAATGCAAGATCAAATCTTGCACCCCAAGCCATGATATATGTGCCATCCTCAAAAGGGAATTCCATAACAACCCAAACTCTTTAGGTAGTTATATCCTACTTGTTATCTTTTAAGATTATTGAATTAAAATATTACTTTAATATCTTTAATTCAAATCCTGAATCTTTTCAAAAAGATAATCCTTGAATTAAAATTCATTATTGAATTAAAATATTACCCTAATATCTTTAATTCAAATTTGAATCTTGAATTCAAATTCCCTAATAATATTGAATTAAAATATTACCCTAATATCTTTAATTCAAACTTGAATCTTGAAATCAAAATCATATCTTGAATTCAAATTCAAATCTTGTTATCTTTATTTAATTAACAAAACATTTTTCATTAATTAAAGGGTAAATTGCAATTTGGTACCCTGTGGTTAGGGGCGGTTCCCCTTTGGTACCCTGAAAGAAAATTTTTTGCATTGTGGTACCCTGTGGTTTGCTCCGTTAGCGATTTGGTCCCCTGAGGTTTTTTTCTGTTAGGATTTAACGGCAAATGTACGTTAAAATGCCAAAAATCTCCCAAAAAGTCTTCTCTTATGCGTTTAAGTCCTTTCCCTTTACTAAAAGGGATCAAAACATAAAGAATTAATTATAAAAGGGTCTTTAGAATTCTAATGTTATAGATTTTTCTCAATTCCACCTCTTTTTCATCATTTTCATTCATTTTAGTCCCAAATCCTCAAAATAAAATCGTAAAGTGTCCCAAAACTCTTTCAAACATTTCAATTTAGTCCTTAAAAATATTAAAAACCCTAAACCCTAAACCTTAAAACCCCAAACCCTAAATCCTAAACCCTAAAAAAAGTCTAAGTGCAACAATTAGGTCTTTGACCCATTTTTATTCCAATATTCTCAATTCCCCATTCTTTTTCATCATCTTCATTCATTTTAATCTCAAATCCTCAAAATAAAATTGTAAAGTATCCCAAAACTCTTCAAAACATTCCAATTTAGTCCTTAAAAATATTAAAAACCCTAAACCCTAAAACTCCAAACCCCTAAACCCCTAAACTCTAAACTCTAAACCCTATAAAAATTACACATTACAATTTTTTTACACATCATCATCATTTTTCTCTCCCTCTAAACCTTCATCCAAAAATTAAAAATAAACTCTAAAAATTCTAAAAAACCTTAAACCCCTTAAGTCTTCCAAACACATCATCAATCTTTCCCTCTCTCTTTTTTTTTTTTGACTGATTTCCCTCTCTCCTTTAAACCTTCATCAAATAAACAAAAGAAAAAAAGAAAAAAAAAACTCCTAATACGAAGCTTCATCGCCGCATAACCTTCATCTCTTTCCTCTGCATAACCTTCCATCTCTTTCCTTTGCAGAACCTTCATCGCCGCCGCTTGACATCGCCGCCGCCAACAGTTCACCTTCATCCTCTGTCACAAGAAGGTCGTTCAGTTTCTGGCGAAGGTCATTCGTGACGGCGAACATTTTTGATTTCTATTTCGATTTCGTTTTGGCTCGCTTCGATTTTGTTTTTGTCACTTAATCTTGGATTCGATTTCATTTTTGATTTGATTTCGATGAAGTTGCTTGATTTGATTTCGTTTTCGGATTCCGGCGAGAGAGAGAGAGAGAGATTGTTCTAGAAATTGCTTGGATTTGATTTCGTTTTCGCTTTGGATGAAGTTGTTTGGATTTGATTTTGTTTTTGTTGTTCTACTTGTGATTCGTTCTTCTTGGTCCCTTTTGATTGTCTTAGAATCCAGATCTGGATTGGTCTTCGACGTCAATGGCGATAGATGAAGATGATTGGTCGGCGGTGGAGGATGAAGATGATGAATTGATGAAGTTGAGGGTTGAATATGAAGAAGAGGGGAGGAATCGATTTAGTCCCTGAATTTTTTTTTAGGTTTTAGGAGTGAAGATGAAATGAATCGATGAAGATGATGAATATGAAGATGAAGATGAAAATGAAGAAGATGATTAAAAGATAAAAAATTAGGGGGTTTATTATTAAAATAAAATTAGGAACTTATGTTAAATTGGGAAGATGAAGATTAAGATTAAAAACAATAAGTTTTAGGGGTTTAGGGTTTAGGATTTAAGGTTTTTAATAATTTTAAGGACTAAATTGAAATGTTTGAAAGAGTTTTAGGACACTTTACAATTTTATTTTGAGGATTTGGGACTAAAATGAATGAAGATGATGAAAAAAAGGGAGAATTGAGAATAATAGAATAAAAATGAGTCAAAGACCTGATTGTTGAACTTAGACTTTTTTTTAGGGTTGGGGTTTTAAGGTTTAGGGTTTAGGGTTTTTAATATTTTTAAGGACTAAATTGGAACATTTGAACGAGTTTTGAAATATTTTACAATTTTATTTTGAGGATTTGGAACTAAATCATAGATGCTCATTTGTCTTTTGAGGTTCTAAGGACTATTTTGATAAAGATCATAAACTTTTGGGATTAAAGTGTAATTAAATCAGGACCTATTCAAAAGAAATCTTGTGAAAAGGAGAAAATTCTATAATATTAGAATTCTAAAGACCCTTTTATAATTTATTCTTTATGTTTTGATCCCTTTTAGTAAAGGGAAAGGACTTAAACGCATAAGAGAAGACTTGTCGGGAGATTTTTGACATTTTAACGTACATTTGCCGTTAAATTCTAACAGAAAAAAAACCTCAGGGACCAAATCGCTAACGGAGCAAACCACGGGGTACCACAATGCAAAAATTTTTCTTTCAGGGTACCAAAGGGGAACCGCCCCTAACCACAGGGTACTAAATTGCAATTTACCCTTAATTAAATAAGACCAAAAGAGGCGTCACCCCCATTATCTTGTTATCCCAAATATTAGTGAATTTAATAAATCAATAATCTCCTAACTTTTAGGAAATCTATTTAATTTATTATTCCCTAATATTTTAAATAAGAATTTAATTGTAAACTATTTAACAATTAATATATTTTTAAATTTGTCCAACAAATTTAAATGTCACAAACGTAGATATTTATCTAAGACAAGATTTGATGTCCTAAGACATTCAACTATGTCTTAAATTGTGTCACCGAAGTGACTCACGAATTAACCCTAATTCGTGTCC
>QANZ01053751.1:12627-22907 GCA_003254925.1 Chamaecrista fasciculata | reverse complement strand
AAATTGCTACGAGCCGAGGAAAATTGGTCCGAGGAACAATTTGAGAATAAAGCATTCTCGATCAAGCTAATTTCGCTTTCTTTGGAGGAAAAAAGGTATGATTACGAACACACACACACGCAAGCACAAGTTTACCAATTCATTATAATAGTCATGTATTCAAATGATTTCAACCCAAGAAGGGTTTTAAGAAATGGATGTTTAGCTATTTTATGTGATGGATAGTTTATTATGTGCTGGGTCTCGTTTCTTCCATGTAGGTGTAACCTAAAACACAGCCTTACAAAGTAGGTTGTTAAAACATTGTCTAGTCAAATGACTAAACACACACTTTTTTGAGGACACTACTTAGTTAATCATCAGAAATTGAAAGATTTAGTTTAAAATCCAGCAGAAATGAGCGTTTGTTTCAATAGTAGATTGATGTTAAAATCTTCTTATCAGGGGTTTAAAACAGAGTGTAGTTCCAGCTCCTATGAAAATAAAGTAATGGGTATTGGGATATATGAGTAGAATAAGCTTGGGAGTTAAGAACATGGCATTATCATTACCAAATAAATCAAATTGCTTGAACTGATTCTCTTCCCTGCTTGCTTATGCCTTATACTTGGTACAAAATATGAGCAATATGTGTTCATTCGATATTGAACCTGTACTATTTCACTATCATTTCATGCATTAGTTTATAACATTGGGGAAAAAAAACCAGCCAAAATCTTGATTTAGTTCTTCACTTGTACATATCTTATTTTGAAATGCATACATAAATATACAATGATAAAAAATATTAACTTTAGCGTGAAAACAGAAGTGACGTTGAAGGGGAAATATCATCAGAAGTTGAAGTCATACCGGAGGAGTTTGTGTTGGAACTAAAGCTTATTATGTTCTGGTTTTGGCCTACTTGTGAAGCATTGGTGGTAGATGAAGCTAAAGACAATGCCCTCACTGGTGGATCAAGGTACATTGGTACAGGCAAAGTTGATGGAAGACTAGGCAGTGGAGCTTCAAAGTTAAGCACATGAATTGCTTGTCTTATTGAAGGCCTATTGTTATGATCAGGGTGAGTACACCAAAGACCAACAATCATCAAGCATTCCATTTGCTTCTGATCAAAATCCCCACTTAGTCTTGGATCAGCTGCTTCAAGAATTCTCCCACTTCCATAGAGTCCCCAAACCCACTCCACTATGTTTATTTCTTTTTCTTGAGCCTTGTGGTTGATGGGTTTTCTTCCACAGGCTATCTCCAAAACAACTACTCCAAAACTATACACATCTGATTCCTTACTAGCCCTACCAGTAAGAACAGATTCAGGAGCCATATAGCCCATAGTCCCAGCCAAAGCTGTAGTTTGTGCACCTTTGGTGTGGTCTACAAGCCTTGCTAATCCAAAATCGCCGAGTTTTACTTTGAAGTTTGAATCTAGCAGGATGTTGCTTGGTTTTATGTCTCTATGCACAACACACTGTATCCATTCTTCGTGCAGGTATAGCAATGCAGAGGCCAAGCCTTGAACTATTTCAAATCTTACTGCCCATATCAACAAGGTTTGGTTCTTGAATAGATGCAAATCCAAACTTCCATTTGGCATATACTCGTATACCAGCAAAAGATCTTTTCGTTCATTACACCAACCAAGTAGCTGCACCAAATTTCGATGCCTTAGTTGACTAATGATTCTCAGTTCTGAAGCAAACTCTTTTATTCCTTGTGAAGAACCCTCTGATACCTTCTTTATGGCAACATAGGAATTTGAAGTCTTGAGAAAACCTCTATAAACACCCCCAAATCCTCCTTGGCCTAGCTTCTGCTCATCTTTGAAATAATTTGCAGCACTTGCTAGCTCAGCATATGAATACTTCTTGGGTCCTGTTCGGCCTCTCTCGAGATCCCCAGCCATGTACTCATGAAGCTCTTGATCATCATCCTCTTCTTCTATTTCCATCTTGTTCTTCCACCTCTTCCAAAAGCCTAGAAAAACCAAACACAACCCACAAACTAAAACAAACCCTCCAACGCCCAATCCAATGGCAAGTTTTGTACCTAGGCTTGGGCCTGGGCTTGGGCTTGGGATGGGGCTAGGGGGTGTGTTTGTGATATCCTCTAACGTTGAGGTAAAACTCCATGAACTGATCTTATGTATAGCATAATAGTTTCCTGTAGCAGCAGTGAAGCCAAAAGCAACCCTTTCTGGCAAATACTTTCTGAGATCAACTATGTATTGAAGGTGTTGCAGCTGGGTCGTGCCATTATCAAAACCAAACGAAATGCTTAAATTATGTGTAATTGAATCGTAACTTATCTTGGCCTTATTGGTTTGGCCTCCTCTGATATCAGCCTGCCATGTGAGATTGGCGACAGATCTCATAGAATTGATATCAACACCCACATGTTCTCCGGGAGGATCCCAATAATTCTGATATATATCAAACTCCACGGCGACAAATGGATTGTCTGTTGAATCTAATGTCATGTTGGCAAGAGTCAGACCCATGTTAGCACCTCCGGTTCTAGCTATGGGAATATCGGAACTAACAGGAGCAAGGAAGAAGGCTAAGCCATCAGCAAAGGGAGTCTTGTTGTGCGAGTCAATGACAAAGGAAAAGTCAGTGGTGAAGTCTGTGAGGTTCCCGGTGGTTTTGTCCCACAGCTGCATTGGTTGGTAATAATTGGCTCTACCCACACTGCCATTCATAGCTTGGTCTGCCTGGTTCGTTGTGAGCTGGATGAATCCGGATGAACAGGTAGTATTACCAGAATAGGTTATGTTCTGATTATCATTGGGATTGCACCCTGTGATGCTGAAGTTTAAGGAAAATGCAGTTGGGATTATCAGCATCAACAACACTGGTACGAACAACATCATCATCAACAGCAACTGACAAGGGAAAATTCTGAGTAGGCAAGGAAAAACAAACTAAACACTCTGCTAAGATGAATCTATGTGGATATTGGAGGAATGTAGATTCTTTTAACTCTTTATTAGCCTTATACCCTACCACGTGGGCGGCGTGTCGACTCTCAAACACAATCATAGGAATGCTTTAAGCCTTAGCCAATGAATTGCTTCCTTATCTTTTCTTGTCTTTTTTTCCCTCCTCCTCCCGCTTTTAGTTGTGGACTTGTGGTAGACTTTTTAAATTGGAACGGTCCAAAATTCGGGGCACGTGCAAGAAGAATTCCAAGCTTAAAGTTAGCCTACGAAATTACCTGCTATTTTCAGAGATAAGAATTTCTCTGAAGTATCTATATATAAGGATAAAATAATTTCATTATGATTAGAAACTCAAATTGAAATGAATAATGTGAATATTTACTCCTTATACACACACACACACATATATATATATTCATTGTTAGTAAAACAGTTTTATTTTACACTCAGCTCTCCTGTAAAAACAGACTTTTCTTTTTGGGCATTTCCTTTTTTGTCAGGGTGGGTAACATATTGAGTTTAACATAAAACTGTTTGTCTGTCATATACTCATATATTAATTGAATAGAACTCAAATTTTCAGTACTTCCGTAAGTAAAATAAAATTTTCCAAGTGTTTAAATTGAAACGAATGGCAGATGACATACTTTTGGACTCCCTGAGGGTTAATGAGGCCTTTGTTTGATACCGTTGCTCTGCTTAACTAAGGTCTGTACTATTCAATATTATTTAATCTTCTATCAATTATATCCCGTTAAAAAAGTATTATTAAAGGGGTAATAAATTGGAAATGCGGTTTCATTCTTCATACTTGAATTTTAAAAACCTTTTTGAACCAACAAATTAAATATTCATGGCTAACTTCTAGCAAATATATATATATATGGATTCATGGGTGACTTAGATTACTTACAAACACATGTATGTATACATTCTTAAACTTGTGATTTCTACACACAACATGGAAGGGAAATTCTACAGCTGAAGCTTATCAAGTTGAACTTGAAAATTTCTAAGATGTACTCCAATTAGGAGAAGAAAGTGAAGAAGACACTGCATTTATTGTTGGAGGAAGGAAAGTTGGCACAGGCATTTGATGTGGAAGAGATGGTAAAGGAGCTTCAAATTTAAGAATTTGAATCACTTGCATAATGGAAGGCCTTGCTTTATGATCTGGATGAGCACACCAAATTCCTAAAACCACTAAACTTTTCATTTGCTTCTCATCAAAATCCCCACTTAGCTTTGGATCTGCAACTTCTAGTGTCTTCCCTAATCCATAAAGCTCCCAAGCCCAATTAATAATAGAAATTGGACCTTCTTTCAAATTAAGATTGATGGGTTTTCTTCCACTTGCTATCTCCAATAAAACTACCCCAAAGCTGTATAGATCAGATTGCTTACTTGCTTTTCCTGTAGAAACGTATTCAGGAGCTATATATCCCATGGTGCCAGCTACTTGTGTTGTTTGTGTGTGTGTTTTTGATCCTTCTTCATGATCCACAAGTCTAGCTAACCCAAAATCCCCAAGTTTAGCATTGAAATTTGAGTCCAACATGATGTTGCTTGATTTGATGTCTCTGTGAATCACACATTGCTCTCTTTCTTCATGTAGGTACAATAATGCTGAGGCCAAGTCCAAAGCAATTTTGTACCTTACTTCCCATGTCAAGAAGCTTTTTCCAAGATATAGATGTGAATCCAAGCTACCATTTGGCATGAACTCATATATGAGGAGGAAATCTTTCTTCTTGTGGCACCAACCAATGAGTTTGACCAAATTCTTGTGTCTCAATTGGCTAATGATCTTCACTTCAGTTGCATATTCCTTCATCCCTTGCTTAGACTCTCTTGATATCCTTTTTATGGCAACATAAGAGTTTTGGTCTTTCAAGAAACCTCGATAAACTCCACCGAAACCTCCATGTCCTAGCTTCTCAGACTCTGCGAAGTTATTTGTTGCATTCACCAATTCATCATGGAGAAACTTCTTTGGTCCACTTCCCTTTTGGAATTCATCATCCATATTCAGATCATCATCATCATCATCATCTGACTCTTCTTTTTCTTCTTCACCTTGATCAGTTTTCTTCCACTTCCACTTCCACAAGAAGAAGAAAACCAATCCTATGAAACCGATAACTACAGGAACACCAACTCCTATCCCCACGAAAACTCCGATGTTTCTCTTCCTTTTGAGATTAGGGGATGGTGGTGTTTCTAAACTTGAACTTAGAGACCATGATTGAAGTGTATGTACCTCAAACAAATCTCCTGTTGCAGCTGAGAATCCAACCATGACCCACTCTGGTAATAAATCTCTCAAATCAACTTTATATGAGAGATTATTCTGTTCCAATCTCTGAGTCACTCCATTATATCTTGTATAAGAGATGCTAAAATTATGAGTACTGGAATTGTAGTCAATACTGCAAAAGTAAGTATTCCTTTGATCAATGCTATCTGACCATCGATTCGTCGTGTTAGACATCATAGAATTGAAATTCAAACCCACATGTGTACCTGAGGGATCCCATGAATTACTATAAGTATCAAACTCAACTCCCACAAATGAATGTTGAGTTGAGTTTAGAACTTGGTCACCATCTAAAAGTCCTAGACCACCTCCTTCCTTAACTTTCTGTAAAAGTGGAAGATTTGGATCAGCTAGGAAGAATGTCAAACCATCTCCAAATAGGTTTTCTGTGGAATATATGATGAATGAGAAGTTGGTAGAGAAATCAGTGAGATTTCTTGAGGCCATATCCCATAGGTGCATTGGTTGTAAACTTGTGACATGACCAACACTGTAAGTGTTGTTTTGGTCCCATGAAGACACAGTCACTTGTATATCTGAGCGCAAAAGTGATGCATCTCCTTGAAGATTCACATCACCTTGTTTAAAGCCAGTGGGGTGTTCAAATGATAGTGGATTTGAAGGAGAAATTATCATTAGGAGGAGGAAAAAAAGTATGATGATGTACACTTGATAAAAGAAAAACAGATATGGTGTGTGATGATCACCAACAAGCCAAGAAGCCATTTTTTTTGGGGTGAGTTTTGAGCTGAATCCTATCACAAAACTCTGTTATGTATTTTCACTATTTTGTGTGTGTGTATTAAACTTTCATCCCTATTTCTCATTTGTGCCCTTTGGATTTTGTCACTGTCTTAAAATACGACAAATTAATATGCCAGTCACAAATGTTATAAATATTTTAATATAGGGAAAACTAATAATTTGGTCCCTGTATTTTACTCAAATAATTTGGATTTTGTCACTGTCTCAAAATTTTAATATTGTCCTTACATTTTTTTTAAAAAAACAAGTCCCTAAATTTTATAAATATTTAAGTTTTAATTCTCAATAATTAAATTTGTCATATAAATATTTATTTAAAGCTAATCATGAAAGAAAATAATGACATGAAAAAGTATAATATTAAATTTTAAAACTTCAACATTGATTTTGTTAGTATTGATATTAGTATATAATGAATTAAGTTTGTATTTATTTCTTTTACAAGAGGTTTTTTTAAAAAATAATATCATTACATGATTAAGTATTAAGGACTAAAGTCTAAAAATTTATAGTTACCAAAAAAAAAGTCTAAATATTTACAAAATATAGGGGTTGATTTTTTTTTTTCTTTTAAAATGTAAGGACCAAATTAAAAACTTTAGTAATGTATAAGGGGACCAAACGATTAATTCTTCCCTATATACATTGATTATGCATAAACCTTGTTCTTTTTCTTCTTTGTATCCTTTTTTATCTTAATATTGATTTTATCATCAATGTAACTTTTTTTGTTTTCACTTCTCATGTTAATGAAACCTTGGTTTTCTTATTATTACATAATATTATTCAAATAATAAACTGGCCTGCTTGATTTAAGGGGTGGCTTATTGTGAATCCATGCATCAATGAAGACAATTATATGTTGAAAAGAATCAAGGGATAGATAAAGGGTTGTGTTGCATTTTTAATTGATATTTGGCAATTGGCATTTGGATTTTTCGGCCAAAGGGCCAACTTGTCTGTATTGAGAAATTTTCTCATGACTACGTCTAAAAAGTTAATTGGCTAAAATGCACTTTTGGTCCCATAACTTTGGCAAAGGTCTCAATTTGGTCCCATAACATTTTTTGTTGCAATTTTGGTCCTATAACTTTTGAAAACGTCTCACCGTTGGTCGCAATGCTGATTTCCATCCATTTCCTGTTGCTAAAGATGATCTGACATACTGAGTTGGATGATGACGTTGCAAATATGGGTAAAGTTATGGGACAAATGGAAATCAGCTTAGGACCAATGGTGAGACATTTTTAGAAGTATTGGGACCAAAATTGCAACAAAAAAAAGTTATGGGACCAAATTGAAACCTTTGACAAAATTATGGGACCAAAAATGAACTTTAGCCAAGTTAATTAGAAAATCTGTTTATCCATCAAAGAAACATGCCTTTGACCATGACCGTTGATTTAATCTGGAAGCGTATAATAGAGACACCTCACCCACATGTTTCTTTCTTCCTCTTATGTGCCCCAGAATACTCGACTTGGATTATTAGTGCCTTTTTTTTTTGCCTGAATTATTATTATTGCCTTTGAGCGCCAACGGTTAGTTTCTGATTCTTGACGCTGAGACGGAGCGCCAACGACTAATTTTCTGCTAACGGCTAGTTAATTTTCTTCAACACTAGGGCTAGTTTATTGCCTTTCACATTTCGTCCCTCTCAGTTTTCTCATTTCGTCTCTTTGCCGCGCGAAAACCTCTCTTTGTTAATCTTTGCTCAGAACACAATCGTCTTCTACTTCGTGCTCAGAATAGAGGTCCGTCCCGTTGATCTATTTTTCGGTGAGATCTTCTTCTGATTAGATTATATGCTTAGCATGTTTGTTTAACAAGATAGATGATACATCACTATTTGGGCGTACGCCTAAGTAACCTTCGCACCGGGCCCCTCCAAACCTGACAAGGCGCGCTTGAGCCCATCCGAACATCAGAGGCGGCCGTGCTCCACCTTGGGGCACAGCGTGCCTCCGGACTTGCTTGCAGTCACCCACGACTGCCCTGTCCCGCAAACTTCGCTGAGGGAGATCGTGGGTTACGACCTTGGTCACACCCACGATCTCCAGTTTCCTGGCGCCCGCCAAGCGAGACGACACGCAATCACCCACGATTGCCTTGCTCCGCAAATCTCGGTCTCCACCATCTCTGTTGGTGGAGATCGTGTCTGGCTACGTGGTCCGCCCCGAGCGCTGACCACCTCTCTCTCCCTGCTCTATAAATAGAGCTCAACTCAGCAGTTTAAGGTTAGCTACTCTTTGCATCCCAGAATTCTCTTACTCTCATATTTCTCTCTTACTAACTTGAGCGTCGGAGTGTTCTTCGCAGGCCCCCATGTGACGTTCTTGCAGACCTTCAGACGATCATTTGCTCTCGCAGCCTACCTCCGGTGAACTAGGTAAGTGCTACCCATTTTCTAGTTTATCAATAGGGATATTGAATTTCGTTGTCTGGAGCTTACTTGTATGTGCTTAATTTCTTGCTTTCGTTTCCACTCAACTTCCATTATGGTATTATATGTTTCACTGATCCATAATCTAGAAGAGTGGCCTTGAGCCTAATTCCATTAGACTTGGCACAGAAAAGAACAGAGAGAATCCACTCTCAAGATTTGCTTAAAGCAAACACACTCTTAATTCATTTAATTGATCATCACACTCATACATTAGCCCTCTATTTATACTAGTAATAGATGGGCAATTTAGTCTTAATAATTTGCAATGGTGAGGATTAGAGCTGGAAAGCAAAAAAGAAAAGATAATGGTTTGTGGTGGAAAACAAAAGAGAAAGACAATGGAAGACAAGATGAAAATACAAGCATTGATGAAAGATAATGGTGAGGGTCCATTCCATGTCATACTCCCCGGGTTGGAAAGAACTCGTCCTCGAGTTAAGTTGCTCCTTCATTTTCAAGGTAAGGTGAAAGATCTGCAATATTGAAGGTTGCAGAGACTCCATAGGTGCCTGGCAATTCTACCATGTAGGCATTATCGTTGATTTTCTGCACTATTCTGAAAGGACCATCAGCTCTTGGAGATAGCTTGGCGTTGGGTTGCTTAGGGAAACGCTCTTTCCGCAAATGAATCTACACTAGGTCTCCTTCTTTGAAAGTCTGCAGTCTTCGATGTTTATCTCTTTGAGATTTATACTTTGAATTCTGTTTTCGATCCTTGTACGGACGAGCTCATGCAATTTCTTGATCTCTTTAGCTCTTTCTTCTGCTTCTGCACTAAAATGTTGTCTGTTGGAAGAAGGAGTTAAATCCAACGGACTAAGGGGACGACAACCATAAATCACTTCAAAAGGACATTTTCCAGTAGCTTGATTAGAAGAATTGTTGTAAGCAAACTCAACCTACGCAAGGATAAGATCCCATTGTTTCAAATTCTTACCAACAAAACTCCTAAGAAGATTGCCCAAGATTCTATTGATCGCCTCTGTTTGTCCATCCGTTTGGGGGTGACTGGCACTACTGAATTGTAATTTAGTACCCATTTTCCTCCATAGAGTCCTCCAAAAATGGCTTAAAAATTTGACATCACGATCAGAAGTGATGGTTTTTGGAATGCCATGAAGGCGAACAATTTCTTTAAAATAAAGTTCTGCAATTTGAACAGCATCATTGACCTTCTGGCATGGGATAAAATGGGCCATCTTTGAAAATCTATCAACCACCACCATTATGGAATCCTTTTGTCGTTGAGTTCTAGGAAGTCCGAGGATAAAATCCATGCTAACATCCTCCCAAGGTGCCGATGGGACAGGAAGGGGTAAGTATAACCCTGAATTTTGACTTTTGGCCTTGGCCATATGGCAAACTTTGCACCTTTGAATGTGCTTGATGACATCTCGTTCTAGTCTTGGCCAATAGAAGTTTTCTCTGATCAGTCCTACTGTTTTGTCACGACCAAAGTGGCCAGCTAATCCTCCATCATGGGCCTCCCAAATAATTATTGGAGATTGTGCCCTAGGGCCAATCATTTTATAAATATGATTTGAACATATTAATTAATTTATGGAGATAAATTAATGGTTATCATATTATTAGCATGTTTACTATGATAACAGTCCGTGATTAATTATGAGATAATTAATCTAAACTGTCCCTGGTCGCTCATTCAAGTGGGAACTTGAAATGAACTAAGACCAGCATGACCTCGGTGCATAGAGATGCATGCACTAGATGCTGGTACAAGAGTCATGGTGCAATTACGTAAGGGGTTACGAGTTGCTGGACTGACCCGGAGAGTCCTGCATGGGTTTAGTCAT